>LD353367.1:31407-60129 GCA_001465055.1 Ptychodera flava
ATTGAAGGCAATGAAAGCACTTTTTAGCCTTCGTAAGGGTCTATTTCAGAATAGTTCACTCTCTGTAAAAGTTGCATTAGCACTTTTTGATACATTAATTGTACCTACCGGTATTATGACTTATGGCTGTGAAATATGGGGGCATGAAATTAATGACAAAGTTAATTTTCTTGATGATGTCAGTATCTCTTTCTATAAATTCATTCTAGGAGTTTCTAAACATGCCTCAAATGCTAGTGTTATTGGAGAGCTTGGTAGATATCCAATTCGGTTTACAGTAATAAAACACATGCTCAAGTACTGGCATAGACTGGTTTTGACCGATGACATTTTACTTAAGTCTGCATACATATCATCGAGGTTTAATTCAAAATGGTCTGATTTTGTGTATAACATTTTGAATTCTTACAGTGAAAGTAATGTATGGACTTCCGTATGTAATATCAATTCCACAGTAAGTGTTGTTGTTGATAATTTATGTAAGAGTTATCATCAGACTTGGCTCAGAAATTTGCAAAATGATTCACGAAACCCGGGTTCAGGAAAAAATAAACTCAGAACATATAGAGAATTTAAAACTTCTTTTCACTTTGAAAATTATTTATTGGATATAAGAAATTATACTTATAGGAAGTGGCTTACAAAACTTCGAATCTCTGATCACAACTTACAAATTGAATTAGGTCGGAGATCAAACCCAAAAGTCCCTGCAAATGAGAGATTTTGTAAGTATTGTAAATCTTCAGTAGAGGATGAATTCCATTATGTAATGATCTGTCCAAAATATAGCACTTACAGAGAGATGTTATTTTCCTCAATAACTATGTGAAGTCCTGGTTTCGTTGACTTAGACCAGAAAGAGAAGTTCATTTACATCTTTAGTCAGTCAGATAAATTACCCCTTGTTAAGTATATTTCAAGTACCTTACTTTCTCCCCCAGCAGCAGCTACAACCAGTGTTTGTTAATCCTTGTGTTGTTGAACTGTAAAGGTATTTTTGCCTTACCACACTTCGTTTAACTGTACAGGTATTTTTGCCTTACCACACTTCTTAAGTGTGTTGTTGCGCAATAAACATTATTATTATTATTATTATTCTCCTGTAAGGGCCCGCAAGAGCCTCTCTTCCAGTTACCTTCGTTAAAACATTACAGGCTCTTGCCTACTGACTGCCAAACTCATGTCCTTGTCAGTTATTTCACTTCATAATTACAGGTGTCACTGGTAATTGCCTGCACGGTGATGGCACCACCAAATTTCACCGTCATTACCAGAACTTCTAAGTTAGTCTACTGAATGGAAGGACAATGACAGTTTCTCTGTTAGAGCTTGGTGGCATTTACACTATATCTATTACTGAGGCATTCAGCCACAGCATTAATCAACTTGCTGAAGTCGTAAGTAATAACGAGGAAATGAAAGAGCTTGTTGTTGCTCAGCTCATTGCAAGTATTAAAAATACAATGAGTGATATGGGACCGACGAACCCAACATTCAATGATCAACTTGAGAAGTTGCGTTATGAAGTGCTCCCTAAGGTATTCGAAAAGTGGAATGACTTTTCCGATGAAACTAAAGATTCCATAAATAACATGGGCCACTTCTAGTGTAAGATGCACCTGGTTGTGAATTTTGGAACTGAATGCAATAAAGGACAAAAGAACTTTGAACGTATAACGTTCCAGTCATATAAACCTGCTTTTAGCACCACAGAATCTGGAACTGTCTGTTTAATACGAACAGCTTGCAAAGCGTTCCATCACCATGGAAGCGATGAAGCCGGCACTTCAGGTTATGTGCAGTCCTACTTGCTGGGCAAAGGAGAGTCTTAAGCTTGCAAGTTTCTGCGGGAATAGAATTAACATAATGTTTTACAATGCTGGAGCATTGTATTACCATAGAAAACATGTCGTAGAGTTTCTTGAAAAGTGGCCAAACCCAAATAATCTTCTTGCTGCAGTCTTCGAAGACATCACACAGAAGAAACATGTCACCCGTTTGAGGGCTTTGGGGTTGATAGACAAAGTAACAACAGGGCCATTCTGGAGGTTAAGCAAATTGTACTGGATCTTAACACCTACTAGCTTGCTTCAAATGAAATTGTCATTTGAAAGATGGTGCCAAGATGCATCTTCACTCATGGAAGGAGAGTGTCTGTTCTCTGATGTAGACATTCATAGAGATGCTATCTACGAAGAGCTATACTTACAGATACTGTAAGTCTAGGCTTTGTTTGTTGAGTATTTCCATGTCCAGAGTCAACTTCAGTTTAAGTAATGACCAATTTTTCTTGGACAATATTATGTGCAATTTTGCATTTAGTTGCTTTATAGAAAGAAAAATGCACATTATTTTGTTACCTGTTGTGCAAATTTATATACTGCAATTTTCTTACTATGTGTCTCAGGATCTTGTACCTGGTATGATCTGGTACAACAGAGAACACTCTATTTGGCAGATTTCAAGTTCAAAAACTTATTCACAATTTTTGCTCCAATATATTGGTATGACTTTTAATCTATTCTTCAACTTTATTAAATGTGTAACATTTTCCAACCTGCATATTTGTCTTTTATTCTGTTTAATTATCACCAAATCCTAACTGTGTAGGACATGGGGCGATTCAGGTGACATTAAAACTCATTCACATCTTCTACAGCTTACTTACTATGATTTAAAGTCTGAACAACTGTGCAAAACAGCGAACAACATGGGCCTATGCCTGAATAAATTTTAAGGGTATCTTATCAACTTATTTACAGCTAATGTCCATAATTATTCAAAGTGCACAGAAAGGGGATAAATTAATACATTGTGAAATATTCAAACTCGGTTTGATACTTATTCAACAGTGTTTAATTTATTCAAAAGTTAACTGCAATTTTGGAAATGAGGATCAATCTAAATTATATGCAAATAAGTTACTACAAATCGGCCAATCAGCTCAAACCTTATTAACGCTGCACATCAGCCCCACATGTGCATTGCACAGCTCATTGTTGCAAACTCTGTCTGAAGGTGGCTCTGAAACAGTCCCCAGGCTATTCCAAAATTGAAGATTTTTTAGTTAACATCTTCAAATTTTACAACAATTCGCCACGTAACCTTGCTGCCTTGAGGGAAGCTGGTGTTGAACTTGGTATTGTGGTATTGAAACCTACTAATGTTTTGGGATTTCGTTGGGTGGACCACCACAAACGCGCATTGGAAGCAATATAACCGTGACTGGATAGCAATTGTTGCCCACTTGCAGGATATCGTAATGCCCAGTTCGGATCATACTGAAAACTCCAAAATGAAAGGACAAGGCCTTTTGGAGAAACTCACGCAAATTGATTTCATGCGTAACCTGTATATCCAACTTGACATTTACCGTGTACTAAGCCGCATGTCTCTCCTATTTCAACGTAACGATACATCCGTAGAAAGTGTCAAGTTTGGACTACAACAGACAGTGGATAACTTAGAGTTGCTAACAAGAGAACCCGGCCCATCAGAAAGATTCTTCGAGGAAACACTTGAACACAGAGTAATATTTCATGGCATAGACATGCATCGACCAGCCAGATGTCGAGGTGAGCAAATGTACAATTGTCCTCAAGTGGATTGCGAAGCAAACTTTAAGAGTGAAAGTAAGTTGAACAGTCAATACTTACAACAACATGTTCAGGTAATCATACATGTCCACACCTTAATTTTCATTCCAATTCTTTTATTTTTTCATGATGTTAAATATGCAAACTGCAATCAACCATTAAAAAAACTTCATAGCAGTGCAGTCCTAAATGTAGCAGCAGAGCGAGAGGACTTCCATGTACACATCCGTATACATTCATTCATATTATTCAGTACATTTCAACCATCACTTCTTCAGCCACTTTGTTTTGAATACCGGGGCTGAATCTATAAACTGGGACATCATGGGATGAAAGGGTTTAAGAAGCAGATTTTCCTTCCCTAATTATAGGTCCCTATAAGCTAGCAGTTGTGATGGTGCCTCTTCTGAATATCTACAACCAGTATGCAATGAAAAGCCAGTGTGTACCTGGGAGCAGTTCAGGAAACAACAATGGTAAATTTATTGCATCTGTATAGTAGAACTTTGTACTGTAAATCATTGCATCCTACCTTGTTAATGCCAGCATAACAAACCAGGTATTTTCAGAGGAATGCAAATGAGATAAAATACTCCTCTATAAATTTTTTGGGGATATGAATCCAGTTTCCATGTGTTTAATTTAGGACAGGATTCAACTAGTTATACCCTCCCTAATGTCTGGTATTTTGTGACTTAATGTTTGAAAATGTTTTGTGATGTTTTAAGGAATGACAACATAAAAATGACATTCATCTGTAGAAACAATGGGCAGAGGGCCAGATTAGTGTATGTCAGTTGACTTGTTTGTTATGTTAATCGGTTATTGCATATCTCAATTGGTAAATGGCTTGTTTTTAGTGCTCCTTATGCATGTTTGAGGCAACCATAGAATATGGGTGTGCAAATGACTTTGCTGAAAGATAATTGTTACGTGATATTTTGTAAAATTAATTTCTGATTCATTATATTTGCAGCTCTTGTATGAATTAACACTTATGCTAGGTAAACAACATGCATCAATATGAAAAATGCTACTGGACTAATAATGATCAATGTTGTGGAAAATATGTTGAAAGATGGTGCCAAGAAACAGGTAATGAATCATTGTCACAACTCTCACACTCGGCATTAGGGTAATGTAAAAAAATTGCAGTTTTGTATACTTTCATTGATCCAAAACGGATGTCCTCTGGTATTTTATGATTTGTGTGTGATTAACCACCTTTGTACTACCAACATTAAAAGTACAAATCAAAGTTTCTAATCAGCTAACACTGAGTTAACCTAGTGTTAAGTCAAATTCTGTCACGCCAATTGTGCAGACCTATTGTGTAACAGACTGATCTAACGTATACAGACCAGACATGTCTGAAATGTCTAACATGTATATCGTTTTAGGTTGTCAACAAATATCAAATTCCATCATGTCAATTGTGCAAACCTGCAGTGTCGTTAACTTGCTGACCAAATGTGTCCGGACCTGACGTGTCAAAAATGTCTAATGTGTCTATATATATAATCATCATAGAGTATCAAGATAAGTCAAATTCTATCATGCCAATCATGTAGACCTAACTTGTAGGGACCTGACATGCCTAAAGAGCGCACCATGTGTATCATTTTAGGGTCTTAGTCACATTCTATCATGCCCTAATATGTCTAAAAATGTCTCATGTGCAGACTTTTACTGTATATATTCATATACGCTGGCTTACATGTTTAGGTTCTATAATGCAAAATCTTATACAATTGTCCACAGCACGTTAACTTAAAAAATGCAAATCATGCATTTTCACCAACTACTGGCCATAACTTGAATTGAGGTACTAGGTATTTTTGCCCTGCAACGCTTTTTAAACAGAAAACCGATCAGAAACGTGATGCAGTATTTTCATGTTTGCAGGGACCACTTAGAATGTTACCAGTCGCATCCAATTCATAAAGGAATCCACAAACTACAATAGAGGAAAGGGGATGAAATCTCAAAGTGTGATAACAGTGAAGAACGTGTCACCGCGTGTGTATTTTCTTGAAACTCATTGGCTGATGTAGTGCAAGGTTGTGGCCATTTAGTATTGAAGCATAGATTAAAGGTAGTGAGCGCCTCAAAAGCGAAAAACAAAATAAAGATTTGTGATGACATGTCAGATCTAGTTTGTAAATCCACAGAGCGAGAGCTCCCCTCCCCCATCTCAAGATACTGCGGTCCTTACCATCTCGGAAGACTTGGCAATGCTGATTTACTTTGTTGTGCACTGTGCAACTTACTAAATTCACTTAAAGTACACGACATGCGGGCATCTTGAATGGCTAAATGTTTGACATGTCTGTTTCCTACCAATGCAACGTTCTGCCCAATATCAAGTCCATCATTTCCTGGAAGTTAGATGTAAAATGTGTGGTCCACTGATGAACCTTTGTTTATATGCTTCCAGAAAGAGTTCCCCTAAACCGAGTCACTTTCACCAATCTGCTCCAATCTTTGCTATCAACACTCTTGTTCCAACCTCATCTATATATGCCGGATATTCATTCTGTAACCACAGCAGCAGCACGCCCAGACTTACCGATCACCTCCTCCAAACTCTAGGCAAGTGGTCCAGCAATTGTTATCGGACTTATATTTGGATACCGGAGAACCTCCGCCATGCATCACAAGTGTTGGCAAATCCATAGAGAATTTTGACATTGTGCATTCGAACTTGCTACCTGTTTGCTGACGTCTCAATTTGTTAGCTTTCAAGAGTGGTGCTCACTTTTTGTGCATACATCAAAATCTTTAAACTCCACCATTTCCATCCCCATGGTACTCCCCCGCCCACCACCATTTTGCAACGTTCCACGCCAAGGACTGTGCAGGGCACCTTTATTGCCACATAAGCGTACACATTAAACCATTTTAGTTTAGACCTCGTCATTTGACACATTATTAGGTGCTTTTATGCGGCTTTTCTTTATCTAATGTTATTCATATGTTTTTCTTTTGTTTCATATTAAACACTCCTTTAACTACATAATCCTGCGTAGCTGCGTGAACTTACAACTTTTGCTCAAAGTTTCCTCAATGGTTATTTCAACCATTCTCTTTCAAAATCATGAACAAAATTTGGGAGTAACCGTGCAAATTTTGTTACTAGAGAAACAAATTTCCCAAGATTTACCGAGATTTGAAATTCAAAATGGCTGCCATCCCTGTGGTAACTCTTTTGTGAAAAATAAAAATGTTAATTTTTGAAAAACTAAGATGGTGAAAGCTTTTTGTACCAAGAGCTTTATCATGAACCAAACAAGTGGTACATCTTAAAAGATTTGTAAAAGTTAGTCTCAGAATATCCCAGCGGCGCATTCTACTTGAAGTGAAACATAACCAATTCTTTCTGTTGTAAGACTTGACAATGCAACATAATTCTTGCACAAATTAATGGTTATTAGTACCATTCGGCAATATTATATCCTGTATGTACAAGATAAACTGAATGAAAAGTCACACGGTGTATCAATTATGGCTTGATATATGCTTTTGTAGAGTTCATCTGATTTCTTGCATGTTTTTGTCTATCAAAGCAGACTTGTAACAATAGCTTGCTTTAGTCATACTTCTAATCACTAGTATGTTGATCAATGCATTACACATTCTCAATTTCACATAGGATGTTCCAGATGATGATGTTGAAAGTCACTTGCGAAGCAAGGAACTAGAATCACCAAATCTTGTCTTTATAGAAGATACAAAACTAAAAGGCATATTTGCAAAGGCCGACACCATTGTAGTGGACTGCAAATGTGAAAGTGTTGAAGATGGCATTATAGTATTGATTGCACTGTATTATGTCTTGAACCTTGATTACCCAAGAATTTATTCACAAGCTTTAGGCTTTCTGCAAACATATATTGTGGGCAACTGTACACTTTGGATAAAAGTCAGAAGTTTAAACTGTTTGCTAAAAAGTATGCAGACTATTTGAAGTTGCTTGAAAAATAAATATTGAAGACAGGTGTAGTAGGCACCTTTCATCAAGCTATTCGCTACTATAGTCTATAGAAGCTATTTGGATAGTTATCCATCCGGCGTCCATGTATATATGTATGTATGTATGTATGTATGTATGTCTCCATTTGTGAGAATGTCCTTCCACCAAAATATATTGAGAACCACAGATTTGATATTTGTTCTGTAGATGCAAAATTATGGCAAATTATCTTCTCGTCTTGTGATATTTTTGAAAATATGCAAATTAGCTTCAAAAAGCCAGTTTTGATAAAAAAAATCTTCATAACGGCTTGTTGTATCTATGTCCCCTCATGGCCTCATATGGACTTCTTAAAATGTGGTGGACTTTAGAAACCTA
Organism: Ptychodera flava; assembly: GCA_001465055.1. NCBI lineage: Eukaryota > Metazoa > Hemichordata > Enteropneusta > Ptychoderidae > Ptychodera > Ptychodera flava. The sequence goes on from LD353367.1 coordinate 39,355, forward strand.
TATTATTGGGCCATAAACAGGCTTGACAACTCTCTTGTGTCTTATTCAATGCTTAAAATTTCAACAAATGTAAATGAATTTTTGCTTATAATTTTGCCATTTGGTGAGTCACAAGCTTCTTAGACGTGGTTGTAGTTCTTAAACGTTTCAAAATTTGGATTTAATTAAATGTGAGAAGATTTATTCTAGATATTGTATAAAACTTACCATTTATCTGCTATGCCAGAATAGGAGATGATAAATATACTATAGTGCAATGAAGAGTAAAATATGTTTGACTTTGTCACATAGTTGGGTAGGCAATCCACACGTTTATGAAAATAGTATGTTTACTTCTACAACATGATTGTTTCCTGTACATTCCATTAAGCAAACTATCCATGAGTAACATGAATTTACTCAAGTCAGGTGTTTTCACAATAGCTTTGAAGATTGTAATAAACATATTTAGTTCAGTTAATGTGTGTTTGTGTTTTTTAAATAAACACGTTTAGGTTATAAACATGTTTAAGTGTTTACTCAGTGTAAATATGTTAAACATGTTAGCATGTTTAATTTCTAAACACCTAAACATGTTTAACTAGTGTTTAAACTCTCAATGCATGTGTTTAAATATTAAACACTTCAAGTGTTAACTTGTATCTAAACATCTTAACATGTTTACTAAGTGTAACAGAAAAGTGTTTAGTTTTGTGTTTAGTAGTTAAAACACTTAGATTTACAGTGATAGTGTGCATTTCTGTAATGATTGAGGGGTAAACAGTGTAATTGCAATGCATTGGTTTCCCTTTGTTACTGCTATGACCAATACATAATGTCAGCAAACAGGCTTGATAATATTTTACGATTAGGAGATGATTTTGTATATCAAAGTTATACAGCAGTTGCAAAACACAAACACTTTGTATTCAGACATACTTATGATTGATGAATTGCCAAGCACGGTTAATATTAACCTTGAGAAATATATCAACCAGATATGAACTGAAAATGCTCACGTGTTTCATTATATATTGCATGTGCAAATTTGAACCTTTGCTACATGTTTGAAACTTCATTGAAAGTGTTATGATCAACATAATGAACAAATTCATCACAGATCAATGCTAAAGGTCATTAAGTATTCAAATATGTAATTAGCTGAAATAAAAATAATTAATTTCTTTGAGTACTGTCATTGTATCACCACTTAATATAGCATGTGTAATTGCTTTTGGTCAAGTCCTTCAAGCTCTATGTGCCAAACCATGAAAGCTTAATTACCTAGTATTAACTATGCAAATTATGAATTAGCTGACATGAAAATGCGAAATGACTTTCAATACTGTTATAACCTGGTATAATGATCAATGTATACAGCATGTTTTGCCATAGACCCTTGTTTTTCTCGAGGGTCTATGGTTTTGCCAACTTTTATCAAGTAAATCCCAGTATATTAGGAAAGTTCATTAAATATGCAAATTAGGAATTGGCTGAAATAAAAATGTCAAATGACTTTCAATAATGTTGTATCAAAGTATCTTGAATGTACATAGCAAGTTTTGTTGACTTTGGTCTGGTCAATACAGATAAATATCCCTAGTTAAGAAAGTTTATCAAATTTGCAAATTAGAAATTGGCTGAAATAAAAATGTCAAATGACTTTAAATAATGTTGTATCAAAGTATCTTTAATGTACATAGCAAGTTTTGTCGACTTTGGTCTGGTCAATAGAGATAAATATCCCTAGTTAAGAAAGTTTATCAAATTTGCAAATTAGAAATTGGCTGAAATAAAAATGTCAAATGACTTTCAATAATGTTGTATCAAAGTATCTAAAAGCCCCAACTCCCGTATAAAAGCGCGAGAACCTACGAGAGTGGTCATAATGGTGGGATATTCAAACGTACTCGGTACGCTCTGGACGTCGTCAATAAAAACCGTTAATTTAGAAATCTACCGATTAATTTTTTTCTTGGAAATTGAGGGATATGTGTATAAGTATTTGGAGCACAATATACTTCGTTTCTGACGAAATTAAATTGAAAATGACGTCTGGAACCAGGAAAAGGATAAAATATTTGCCGGTAATATCGCCGGTATAACGTTCGATGTTCAATTTGAATCTGCATGATTGACATGATATGCAAATTGCAAATGAGTCATGAGCGATACGTTGTTTACTTTTTACGTAGCGTTGATTGTTCAACGCGGGGAAAAAACACCAAATACTCGGAGCGTACCGAAAGATACAAACGCACACACACTGTGTATAATAAATGCATGCAAACACATTTGATTAGGTAGTTCTCTTTTTAGAAAATTTGTTGGTCCTGAAAAGGACCGTTTTCATTTATGTTGGCCTACCTGAGCCGTACATTTTACAGACAGGAAGGCCTATAGCCTACTGCCATTTATGCCCGACATAAAGTACGTCTGGTATGTTCGGGTTGAGACCACGGACAAGTACCAGCACAAATTCTGGCATGATCTCTCACTTTGTCTACACTGTCTGTATAAATTTCAAGTTTTACCCTCGAGTCAACGTACTGTTGTAAGCGCAATCATCGCAATGCGATATGCGTAACTATCGCTTACGCTTAGCTGTTTCCAAAAGTGATATACGTTTTCTTTCCCGATATAAAGCCGTGCATGCCTATGTGACACAAAACAAGTAGCCTCCAGAATCCAATATGCTGACAAAACCGGGATTTTTTTGACGCCTGCTATCGCCTTCGGCATATTCGGTCGTCACTGCTGGGTCACTTATGCTGATCAGACGTTGAGTTGACAAACGTCGCGCCGGCGGCAGCTGAGGTCACGTACCAATCAGTCCCATAAGTTGCACTCAAATGTCCGCGCTCGATCCCCATCACAGCTAGCTCCAATTCATTCCTGGCAAAAGAAAATTCCCGAGGCTACCTCTAGTACTCATCAGTGACCGCTATCTTCATAAAGCCAGCTGACATAGTGTGATTAGCAGTCCGACTCTGACTACACCACGCGTTTGTAATGAACTAGTATCGCGACTGAGTGGAGAGTGTAGAAGTGCAAGTGCACTCGATTTTGGCGGGATCGTTCAAAGTAGCGACATACTAGAACTCACCATTTTATAAGGAGGGATGGACATTGAAATGAATACTCCGAGAGATCATGCGATCACTTTATTCTGATTTTATTTTAGGTGATTAAATATTAACAGATTTGATTTCTAAAATAGGTATTTTTCAGAAGCTTTTTGAAAAATCATAAGACAACAAATCGACACCACATTTCATTTCGGTCACCATAAAACGTGTAATCGAAGCCGAGGGAATAGTCGTCGGTACCCTCCCATCCGCGACAGCGCCGAGTTCATGAGACAACGAAATTTTGAAAAGGAAAGTACAACTACCATCCAAGAACTGTGGAAAACTACGTTTTATAGTGAAGACAGAGCCCTGCCTCGCTAAACTAAGGTCGAATAAGGAAAGGATTGTTTAAAGCTCTACAAAATTTGGTAGACGACTCGGCCGTTGAGCATTGTGGTAAATGTCCAACGTCGTCCATTGAAATAACCACACTCGATAAATTTGGACATCTAGTAGGCGAATTCGCTGTTCTTTTAGCACTGTTTTGATTTTTTCCCGTTCTTTCCTGAAATGCGGCATTTCTAGGACGGCGTTTGGACAAAACGGTGCTTCATTATCAAGGCAAATACGACTCTGCAATCAAGACTCCCTGCAAGAGTGATGTACACTATGACGAGCCGAGGCAAACTCCGATAATAGATCCCATGGCAGAAAAACTACTCGTTGGATTTCTGCATCGTTTACCCGTATACAAAGATGCGGATAGCTATTGCCACTGTCTTGATACACATTACGTTGAATCATTCAAAAACGCGCGCAGAATATAATGACAAACGCTTCGTTTTCGGACGAGAAACGTATACCATGACGCATGAGATCTAAGGAGTGTCGATCGATCGCCGGGCAACGTCATCACGGTTTGTACAAATCCGAGGCGACGCCGCGCCGAACCTCTGCTCCAGTAAGACTCGAAAAAGTCTATGTTCAAGACAAACCTATAGGGGAAATGAGTGGATGTATCGTATGGAAAGTAAATCGTAAAATTGGGTGAAAATAGTATACGTAAAAGTCGCCGTGCAGTCAATGTTTACATTATGCGGCGTGCACGTTCTATTTTTGGAGGTGTTCAACCAGCTGTTTTAATTTGCTACTTTTTGTTCACAAAGATGCCATATTAGTTATGTTTTGCTCCGCCCATTTTTATCGATTTTTCTCGGTAGGGCCCTACCGAGAGTTACCGGTTTAATGTACATAGCAAGTTTTGTCGACTTTGGTCTGGTCAATACAGATAAATATCCCTAGTTAAGAAAGTTTATCAAATTTGCAAATTAGAAATTGGCTGAAATAAAAATGTCAAATGACTTTCAATAATGTTGTATCAAAGTATCTTTAATGTACATAGCAAGTTTTGTCGACTTTGGTCTGGTCAATACAGATAAATATCCCTAGTTAAGAAAGTTTATCAAATTTGCAAATTAGAAATTGGCTGAAGCAAAAATGCTTAACGAATTTCAATAACATGTATTATAATTATATCTTAAATGTATGTAGCAAGATTAATCAACTTTGCTTGAGTCAATTCAGATATATCCCTAATTAGAAATGTTCATTACATATGCAAATAAGGAGGTGGCTGAAATAAAACTTGTTAATGACTTTCAATAATGTTATATCATAGTATCGTCAATGTACATTATGCCATCGTTTGGGCCAGTCAGGTGGCAGCTTTTAGGTCCTTGTCAAACAATAAGGCTTCCAGCAATACAAATTTTGCATACTCAACTTTAACGCTTTGAGACGAAAAATTTAATTGGTGGCCAAATTATTACTGATTAGCAATATGTATCACACTAATACAAGGACAGCAAAATCAGTATTCCATATTTGATTCACATAGTCGGAATCATGGTTTGCAGTCAGCAGCTCACAAGGCTCCTGGTTTTTTCGATAAGATGTGCGGCTATTCATCTCGTTTTGGCAATGTGATGTTCCATCCCGTTCTTTTAATTTTCTTGGATTCATGACTATCATTTTGTGTGAAGACTCGACAGTAATATATAACCAGTTTCTTCTTCTTTGAGATTACTATATTTTGCAAAGAAAGTATTTTCAGCATAGAGATTCTAACAGAGTTATATTCTGTGTAAAGATCAGCAAAGGAGATCTCGAGATTCTAAACAATCTAGTCATCTTCAGTACTACTTTAAGTATGAAGGACATGACATCGTTGTCTTACCATATGGCAATGCAACAAAAAGTACTGTCCCATACTCAAAAACAAAAATGTCAATCAAAGAAAAACTGAAGGAAAGAAGTAGATCATATAGACCAAAACAGCTGTAGAATTGACAGCAAGAGAAGTTGGTGGCATGTACGGATCGAGCAAAAATTTCTGCAGACCAGCCACGTGGTACAAAACAGGCCAAAGATTTGAAGCGAAAAGGACGTGATGTAGCCAAGATCTGATTTTGAAAGGCGAGAGATGAAATTCACAGCATACTTAGAGCTAGTAAAGAAGAAGATAGTGATTTCATCCAACACCTATCATGCGTGCCAGAACCAATGTATATTTGCAGTACAGAGGAACAGTTTGATAATCTCATCAAATACTGCTGTGATCCAGTTGACTTCAGCATTCTGTCAGTTGATCCCACTTTCAATTATGGTCCATATAGTGTTACTCTAACCTCATACAGGAACAAAATGTTAATTCCAATGGTGAAAATCCAGTGTTTCTGGGGCCGACGCTCATTCATTTATCTCCTACTGAAAAGATTTTCCAATTGTTTGTTTCAACACTTGATTGTAACAGCTAAGTAGAGAGATCTTCTAAGCTTTGGCATGGACGGAGAAAAGGCTCGCCAGACTGGTAAATGGCTTCTGAAATAATCATGGGTGAATATTGTATTATGCGTGCTCACCAATGTCATAAAACACATCTTACCCAAATTGAATGGTATAATTGTCTAGGTTCATTGTACTTTTAAGAGTAAACAAAGTTATAGGCCTTCATCTCTGAAAGCATTGGTATAGCGATGTTTCAAGTCCACGTCAATTTACTGTCACGGGTGGTAAAATTATGTACATGTATACTTGGATCACCCAATTAGGCACCCTGCAATGTGGAGTGCCTTGACTATGTCAGATGATGCGCTTTCCCAACAATACAGCATCTGAAAGCTCACCAACTGGCAGGGCACAAGTGCACCTAACTGTGACTCGATCCTATTTACATGTATAATCTGATTTTTTCCTACTAATGCTACTTATCAAAACAAGATCACAACCGCCGTTACGGTTACGGTTATATAATGCTTCGCTATCAGAAGTGGCCCCTGGACAAGTTAATTCTTGGAACAGTCCCTCTATCACAGCAAAGTCATAGGACTGCACTGTGTTCTAGGGTACCTAATATGGCTATCAGATGGCAGCTATTTTACATTTGACTTTTCCCTACAACGTGATTGGACAAAAAGTGCATCAGCATACATCCACAAAGCTGCATTTGAACCATGTGCTTTTTATTTGTGATATTCAGCATCAATTCAGCATTGCTTTCACAGTGTTCAAGAAACTGCTACACACTCGACTTACAGCCAACGTTTTGTTGAACATTATAGCTCTATTTCCACTTGTGAATTGTAGTATTCGTCTCTGAACTATATCTGGTGCATGGAAGTTGCCTTTTGCAGGTAAGTTTTATCAAGCATTGCATTCTTTTGGATCTATATCAGTCGCTTTGTACGCTGTAAACACCTTCTAAAATAGACTGCAATTTTCTAATCTCTCATAAAACAGCTTGTATTTGCTTTAGAATGCAGGGCTTTTACCAAACTTTTTTTCACTAAAAAGTTTACAGACAAGATGTACTTTTTAGAAGAAAATCATTCAAAGCAAGAAAAGAACATGGGCTATATCACAAAATTTCCCTAAAATTAACAAACTGAACATTCAAGTTGATAATTATGTCTAGGTTAAACCATTATTATAATGCTGTGATCATAAAGACATTTTGCCTCTCCGTTATACACTTATACCATGTGAGATATATATCTCAACCTTGGGGATGACAGCAACTGGAAAAACAAAACTTTGCAACTTTTCACTCAGTTACAAGCCATACAGATTTTTCATCTCTTCTCTAACATGTATTGGGAGATGAAATCCCCTGGTGAAATTGAAACCTGTCAAAATTACTTTTGACTTTGGAACATTCTCTACCCAATCAACAAACCCTCTGATGCAATGCGCACAGACACCAAATATTTCGACATTGGGTGCTGTGGTTCTCAACCTTAGAGTTTGGATGTGGATATTAATTGTCATTATCACTTGATTAAGTGTAACATTTTCAGAATGCCAGATTTTCTCTGCTTTTGTTACAGTTGAAGTGCAAGCTGAATGTTTTCATGACAAATTTTACTGAAGCATTTAGTTATTAGCTGTTGAGGTAACGGTAGTGATGACTGATGATTTTTTCACAATTTCCTCTTTGCATATACTGGTAGACTACTTTTTATTGCTCTATTTTGTAATGTTCTACTTTGTAATGAATGTACGATGAAACAACTAGTATTTCAGCTAAGAACATAGAATGTACATGTACTTCATTGTTATTATTGATATAAGGGAAAATGAGGGCAACTCAAGACATCAGCTCTACCAAGTTTGTTTAATATTACGATATGGTAAATGAAAAGATCATTGCATTTATTTTGTGTGGAATACATGGCGAGACACCGGTGAATTGATAGTGCTTTGACCCTATGAAAATTTAATGATAGGAGAAGGTTGACATCAAGAGTGTGTTTAGAATGTAGTCAGTACACCTTGAAATGACTGATCTGCTAAAATCTCAGCTCTTTACAATTTTTACTCTGATTTCAAAATGGTTTGTAAATCATTGGTATTGCTTGTTCACCTTTTGGAATTCTGCATCTTGAAAGCATATTTTTAAAATATCTTGTAAGAGGAATAAGTTAGATATCGCTAAAAGGAGAATCATCAAAAAGAAGAGAGTATTATTACAATTAATTGATCAAAATACTTACATTTACGGTAGAAAAGTACAGTTTCATGAGCTTTGGAGAAACCACCTACTATGCGGGATATCAGCTCATGATAGCTAGACACATAGTGGAAATTGTCAAGATTAGAGTCTCTCGGATCATCAGCTCCATAACAACTGACAACAAGTCCTACTGTAGAACTCTTGAAAACTGAAAGTGAAAAAGAGCGAATGATGAGCTTTGCTAGTAATGAAAAAAATAGCTAATTCATGCACAGTTCTGTCCACACAATTGAGTACACCAAGATTGTAAAACAAGCATTGTTATTTACCTCCATGAGATGGTATTGAAGATGTTTCCTTTACATTTGAGAACGCCAATTCCACAGTACGGGTGGTATTTTTCTATCATTGCCAAATTGGCCATGCTAAAAGTTTCATTTCAAAAGGAATATATTTGCAATGCATAATTTTTTAAATTCAACCTCCCTTCCACAAAATAGATTCCTAAGGTAATGAGGATCATAGATTGATGAAAAATATGATGATGTCTTACCTAGCATTGCTGTACTATATCATCCATTTCTGAGCAATACTCTGGCCTTGATTACTGCCTTCTCTTCACTGGTATTTCACTTAATTCTTTACTAATTTCTTACAATAATATACTTTTATGATGCTCACAGGATAATCCAACTGATGCTGTGCCAATGGTTCAACCTTGTGCAGAAAAAGTAAATGTGGAACGTCTAAAATCAGACCTTTCAAAGTTCATTAATCACATCAGAGTCATGAATGAAGATGTAAAAGCTCTCTGAAGAGCATTTCTTGACGAGAGGCTTCCAGAGCTGCTTGACTGCAACATCACACAGGAGGAATGGCCCACTGAAAACATTCAAAGTAAGAAACAGTAGCAGGAAAGGGAAAGTTTTGAAACCAAACAATTGCCTGAAAGCCTCATTACTCTGCACAGGAATGTGCTTCACTTGGATGACAGCACAGAGGTAAGTTTTGCCACATTCAATGGGACCTGCCCCATAAGATCAATCCAGCTAAAAATGGTAATTGAATCAGCAACTGCTTTCACAAACAGGAGAAAAAGTCTATTGATGTATATAAGACAACAGAGGAGTGACATTTCTCAACATGACACTTTTAATAAGGTGAGAGAAAAGAAGGCACCAAGAAATGGAACAGGCACAATAATGACACTAGGATATATCTTTCAAGACACGCAGAAAGAAAGGCTGATGGTTATTTTTTTTTGTAATGAATTTTAGACAAATTACCCTGCTATGTTTTCACACTTGCTATACTTTGATTTACTTAAAAAATCAGGTTTATGAAGGTACAAGAAAGCGTATTACCCAAAGGAGTCTGAAGATTGACCACACACTTCACAATCTGAAATTGGGCAGCTATAGCAGCAGCAGACCTACAACACTGGAAAGAAAGACCATTAATCGGCAAAATTGTTGAAGTATCTGAGGATGATGTACTCCTACATTGGTGGATGGGGAGTTGGACAACAAAATGGAAAGCACTGAAAAAGCGAAGTGGGAGACAAAATGTTGATTGGGTAGAGAATTGTTCCAAAGTCAAAAGTAATTTTGACAGGTTTCAATTTCACCAGGGGATTTCATCTCCCAATACATGTTGGAGAAGAGATGAAAAATCTGTATGGCTTGTAACTGAGTGAAAAGTTGCAATTCGGATCAAAGTAACTTTTGTGTGTTTCCTTGACTTTATAAAGGTTTTCAACTCAGGAACCCATTCAACAAATCCTTAAGGTGTTATGTATTCCTAGAAAAGTGGTTTGCAATTTTAATGCTGTTGACAGTGTAGACTTGAAATTTTGTACTTAAAATGTAATTCAAGTGTGACATTGTGTATAGATACAGTTTGCTAGTGAAAATCTTTGCTCACTTTGTTGTAATCAGATTTACAATTTGATACATTTGACACTTTTTTGTCTTAAAATGACTGTTGAAGGTGCCTTTTCAATGCAAAGGTAATGGTTATTTCCAAGACATAAATTCCACATAAATTCTACTATTAAAATGGTATTTTTAATGCAATTTTTCATATAAATTTCTATTAAAAATATCCATTTATAACAATGGAATTTATGTTTTGGAAATAACCATGACCTTTGCATTGAATGGCACCTTCAACGGTCATTTTAAGACATAAATTCTAGTACTAAAAAGGGATATTTCACACAGTTTTTTTAATAAATTCGTATTAAAAAAATTGGATAATCTTATCATGTCATGTCAGCAACATACATTCCGCAACTTGTGCTGTCTAATAATGCAGTTAATATCTAATGCATACACCTTCTATTGCATATGGGTACAAAACATTAAGGTCCAGGAAAAAAAGCAGCTTTATAGGAGACGAACATTGGTTATTGTAGACATTACTGTTCAAACAGGTCCATCCCAGGTTATCATGACACTTAAGAGCCATTAGGCCATTGGCCTCATGACTTTCGATAACCAACTTATACTACACCATCAGGGAGTTTTGAGGCATGTTTGTTACCATTGGGGCTCCATGTACTGTTGTGTAACTTTCACTTGGACCATGCAAATAAGCTAGTGATAGAAATCTCACGTGGCCTCATGGTAAGATGGGCGATCTCTTGAAAAGAAGGTCTAGGATTCAGTTCCTAGGCTGGCCACCAGTATTTTTCTTTGTGAGAAAATATACTCTATTGATTGTCAAAGCACAAACACCACCAGCTTGGAGTTACGAAATAGTTTCAAATGAAGTACATGAAAACTAAACCACAAAAAGTGTTTTTCCCGCTCTTTTAAACAAAGAAATAGAGACAATAACTTATTGCCATAGCACTTTGAAATGGAGAAGGGTAAGAAAAGAAGACTGCACGGAAAAAGAAGAGGTAGGGTTAATTCGTTAGAACAATAGACACGAGAGAAAGTGTGGTACAAATATAATACTTTTGGGCTTGATGAATTACCTGGTGAACCTCAAGTTTTCTTAGCTAGAGACACTGGTATTGGTGATATTTTGGATAAAGTTGTACCAGTATATGTTGATCGAAAACTGATATTGCAGAGAGGTAATTGTCCTGTCATTCTTCTTACCAAAATGTTAACAAGTTAAGGTTTAATGCACCTTGGGGACAGATAGTCTGACTCTCAAATTTCTACAATTCTTTTCTGATCTACCACTTGTAGAGGCGATCATTTTAATGCTCTTGGAAAGAAAAACTTTCACTGTCTTAGTATTTTGAAAATCCAAAACTTAATTGTCCCCATAGTGTTTACACAGGAATGGCAGCCATTTTGAATTTCAAATATTTCAAAATTCTGGTAATTTGTTTTGCTAATCCACACTTTCCACCTTGACCCCAACTTTTATTGTAATTTGGTGAGAGAATGGTTGAAAGTTTCATATTCTGGAAATTTAAGTTTGAGCAAAGTTCAAGTCTTTCACTTTCGAGGTGCATATACTACCGTAAGTTGTGGTTTGTTGTGTAATGGAGTGCATTAGTCATGTAATTGATTTTGTGAGTGGACTCCCTTACGTCACTTTTGAAGATGGAAGAACAGTTGTGCAGATGGGGGTATTAAATTCTGTCTCAGATGACTCGGGCAAAACAGTTGCAATGAGTTTTCACATTGAAAGACAACCTGACAAGAAATTTAGTTCTCTATAACATTATTCTGCATTTCCATCTTCCTCTAACAGGTGTGAAAGTTATATGGGCCATGTGCGTTTGGCATACCAATATACAAACAGACACTCACCATCACAAGACCTTGTTCATCATTTTGCCAGAGTTGCTTACCTAAGATTTATTTTCAGTGGTGGCTTCTTAGTACATGAGAGAAGTTACATGTAGCTGCGGTGTTTTCAGACGGGATTCCTACCTTTTATGGGCTGGTTTTGACTTTTACAATTTTAACCCCGCCACAACAAACAAAGAAAGTGAGCTTACTTTATGTCTCCCCCCACCCCAGCTTCCCACAATCGATCAATGTCTAGCAACAGCATGGCAGAGCAGGTCATTTTTGCTTTTCTTGTGATCAATTCATCACAAGTGAAGCCTGTCACTCCCCACTCAAGAAGCTGCAAAATTTCCCTTCAGCCTGGATGCAGACTTGATATGTAACTCCCCTGTGCACCCACTTGCTCCGTTTCCCCATTCGGCCTCTGGGAAAACATTCTATGAATTTTACGTCATGCCCACTATTATGCAAAAAAATTCCCAGACCACTGAAAAAATGCTTGCGGAAATCTTTGTTGGCCACACCTGTATTGCAGACTAAGGTTCAAATGACCAGAACTCTACTCCATTCTGAAACTATATCCCCGTCATGTTTGAGTCAGATGATCAGAAAAGTCATATTCTAATAAATAGGAATGTAACCTAACTTTTGTTTGCTAGTTAGAATTGTGGTGTGTGAGTTCTGATTTTTGACAAGAAGACATAATCCATAATTATATTTGATGTTGTACTCAACCCTGTTAACCGTAATTATGGTTGCATATTTCCCATGTGTCTAAGCTGAGCAAAGTTATATATACCTGTCAGTATTTTCTTAATGCATCTACTGCATTTAATATTTCTGCCGTTACAGAAGACAGAACAAGCTGATAGTATTAGTGAAGTAATAAATCTAATAAGTAGTTCTGAAATATCAGAAGTTTCTGACATTTCTCCAGTGAAGAAAGTAGTTCAGCCAAAGAGGCAAAAAATTACACAAAGCAAGAATTTGGCTACAGAGTTGAACCAGTCAAGTGTAAGGGACCATGTCAGTCATCATAGGTAATATACATAGATACACATTGTGTGTCTTACCTTGATGAAGTAAATGTGCTGCCTTTTAGGATTCCATTTTACTCTGTTGACATTACAAGATTTGAACTTGAATTCTCATTCTCATGACCTACTTTTATTTTCCCGTCAGGGGGTGTTCAGAATTTACTTCCAGGTGGGGCCTGGAGGATTTTCTATTTTCCTGGTGATTTTTTTTCCATGCCCCCCCCCCCCCCGGTAAATTATGGAGAAAATCTCTGGCCCCCCCAAAGATTTCCTGGGTTTTTTCCATACCCCCCAACATGTACATGCACGCTTACACGCCATGACATATACAGTCTGACAAATTTATCACACTTTGTAGGAACAATACAGTGGTCAAATAATGAATGATATACCAAACATATCAGAGTTACAATTAAATGGCCATAAAAAGCATGTTTTGCAGTGGTTGCTAATTTGCATAACAATGCATAAGATTGTTATGGTAATTAGTTTCTATTGTCTACCATAACTTAAACAATGGCAGTCACCACTCTGTAATTGCTCTGGGGAAAACACTGTCAAGTATAACAACAACACCAATTTCATCCACTTCCAAACAAAAATATGACATCCACACTACCTTCCATGTTATTCATCTGCAGGCATATGATCTAAAAGAAGCACTGCATTATAAACAAAGAATAATACAAATCCAGGATGAGCAGACGAGAAGTTGTAAGTCAAGCTCTGGGATGAGCAAGCCACGAAACACAAACTAAAAGAACAGCAACATGTGCTTGTAAAGGGAGTCGCAGTAGATGTCTGGAATGACTTACAGACTCTGATATTTGAGTTGAAATTCTCCAAGATTTTAAAATATTTTTGATGCAATTTTTGGTGTTATTTTGAAAGAATTTCCACCTCCAGCGTACCAAACTGTGTACTATAATTAATGTTATATGGTCAAGAACAGGCTGGAATAACTAAGAAATCATTCATTTCAACGGATGGTTAATACAATTCAAGTAGTGTAGTATTGGTACTACATATATGATCAATAGTCATCATCATCACTGTCTGAACTAGAATCAGTTGCAACTGGAACATCATCTTTCTCCATGTATCTCCTGCTCTTGGTCCGCCACGAAGTAAACGCATCCTCATATGGAAAATCCTCCCATGAACCACACAGGATTTTGCAACGCAATAGTTTGTTCCTTTTCTTTGTCTTTGTGTCATTCTGCATGCTGAACAGCTGCTCAGCAGGAACGCTACTGTCCTGAAACACCAGGTAGATTTCTGCCAAATCACATAAATTTGGGTATTGGCATTGAAGACCGCAGTCAGACTTACGCATACCTGAAAAGTGAAGCAAATAAGGAAGTTAAGTGCTAAATACATACTGGTATACATTTTGAATTGGATCATAATGTCATTAAGAATTTAAAGAAGAAACAAATTTGCAATTTTCACATACTTGTTCAACATTGAAATTGGACAGTTCCTGTAGCTCACTGTACTTAAAGGCATCCCATTCAGTCATAAGGTCATTGATATCACCAGGGAGTTTGCTCTTGTACTTGCCATGCAGCTGCTTAATACTGTCTTCGCCATACTTCAGTGGATTTCCATTTGGTATTTTGTCTGGATGGAATATTCCAAAAGCCTTCATGGTATCCTTTTCTCTGAATGTGGGAGTCCAAGTTCTCTGTAACTCTCTAAACCTAAAATGAAAGAAATCATACATCTGAGAGAATTGTGAGAGTGTACCTGGGTATTATCTATTTACGTGATGATGAAATTAATTCGAAGAGCCTAGTAACGACTTGTGATACTTAAGTAAAACTTTTCTGAGTATGATATTTTGAGGTTAAAGTCTGTACACTTCTAAAAACTACACTAATTTTGAATTACTGTAAAATACTTTGGAAACAATTACTAACTAGATCTTGTACATCTCCAATGAAAGACTCCTCATCTGTACTTGTTGTATGAAGACCTTCATATTTATTTCTCTCCAGATCTTTTCTGAATTGCAGTACTTGTGGACCCCAGCTGATTTTGCTGGACTCCTCACATACATGTCTGATAGCTTGTTCCTGAGACCGGTGACCTTGGGTAGAACCGAATTAGAGGTTAAAGCAACGATTATTAGCACACTTGATCCAAAAAAAAGCTTTTGGTCATGATGGAATGTCAGCCAGACTTTTAATTGATGCATCTGTGATAGCCAAACCACTTTCTTATATTTTTAACAAGTCTTTTCTATCAGGTACTTTCCCTAATTTACTAAAAAAGTGATACCGGTCTTTATGAAAGGGTCCACCAAAAATCCAAGTAATTACCGGCCTATTTCAGTTTTGCCTCTACTAAGTAAAGAGCTGGAAAAAATTGTCAACGCTCGCTTGATAAATTTACTTGAAATAAACAATGTATTTTATGAACATCAATATGCATTTCGCAAGAAATATAGCACAAATTTTTCTATAATTAATCTCATAAATTATATAATCAAACAAATGAATGAGGGTAGAGTAACTCTTGGCATTTTTCTCGACTTCTCCATAGCCTTTGACACTATTAATCACGATATACTTCTTGAAAAATTAACATACTATGGTATACGAGGAATTCCACTTCAGTGGTTTACCAACTATTTACAGCAAAGGTACAAATACGTGTCTGTCAATAATAACACTTCACCAAGTCTTAGTATTGAATGTGGAGTACCACAGGGGTCAGTTTTGGGCCCTGCATTGTTTTAAATTTTACTATTTATCGATGACATAGCCAGCTCATCAAACTTCTTCAATCTTCATTTGTTCGCTGATGACACAAATATTTTCCAAACATTCCCTGAAAACTACTTCAATATATGTACCGGTACATGATGTCGACTTGCAATTTTAAAAAGTTACAGATTGGTGTAATCATAATAAACTCACTGTAAATCGTGCTAAGACTAAGAATATTTTCTGTAGAAGTAATAAGAGAAAAATAACTCAGCTAGGTTCACTCCATATCAATGGTGAGATAATTGAAGAAGTGGAAGCCATATCATTCAGGTGCTGCCAACTCAATTTCGCAAAATCATCACAAAACATATTTTGAAGGCTAATATACCTGTCCAATTTTACTTATTTTTGACCTTGACCTAAATTTTTGAGGGGAAAGTAGAGCTGTTCATAGCTGCCCTCCCACTGGCATACACGGAAATTGTGCCAGGCTTCCACTGTATTTTGATGCCCACTGCCCTCCAGTATCTATGGTCTGCCCCCACAAAATTCAAGCTCCCCACTGACCTCTCCCCATTACTGAAAGTCCCCGTTGCCCACTAGATGCAACCCAATCAACACAAAACCGTGCAAGCAGCCAGCAGTATACCTTGGAACATTGCTCCTATCTTCCTCAAGTTCAATCAACCATGGCTGTCCCCTCCCTCTACGCATTTTCCGGTAGCCACTGTCAAAAATTTTCTCCCTGCCAACTGAAAATAATAAGATTTCTTCCCAGCCAACAGTAAATATAAATTTTTTCTCCCCGTCCGCTGATTAATTTTGAAACTTGACTGCCCGCTGAAAAACCGCGCACGAACAGCTTTTTGTACGAACAGCCTAGTTGGCGGCACCTGATCATTTGTAGGTGTTGTTATTGACAGGCATCTGACATGGTCAAAACATATTGAACAGGTTAAATCCAGTCAGGAAAAAAGTTGGCATTCTTTTCAAACTAAGAAAGTACTTTCCCAAACACATTCTTGTACTTAATCTACAAAGCTTTCATTCAACCTCATATAACATATGGACTAGAGGTCTGGGGAACCACATATCGGTCTCATTTGACGTGTATTCACCTAGCACAGAAAATGGCAGTTAGAGCAGTAACCTTTAGTCATTTCACAGCACATTCATCATATTTATTTCGACAGTTACACATTCTTGATAAGTTTGTTCTTTTATGTACGAGTTAATTAACAATACCTTGCCTCATCATTTTTCAACTGTTCCATTCCATCACACTGCTTTAGTACTCGACATAAAGAGATAGGAAACCTTTTGTTCCAACTATCAACACAACTATGGGCAAACATGCAATATCTTACACAGGAAGTATTTTATGGAATACCCTACAACATGATATTAGATCAAAATCGTCTCTTTAATAGCTCCTTCCGACAATCCCTCAAAATAATGTTGACATACACATAAAAAGATGCGTCCATAGACCTGACGGAGTATTATTTCCTGTTGCACAAGAATTTATGACCTAAAATATATGTTTATTAGATTAATCACAATTGTATTCATTAAGGAAATGGACTTTGACTAACATTTTTGCTTTTTTTTTTTCCATTTCCTATTTACCCTGTAACTTATATATGAATATCAAAAAAGTTCTGTGCAATTTACATTTATTTGAAAAAAGGGTAAATAAAATTATTATTATTATTATTATAATTATTATTATTATTATTATTAACTTGACATGGATGTAGCTTGGTCGTTTGAAGACCACGGTTCAGTCAAAATGATTTTAAAATAGAAATAAGACATTTTTTGTCAAATTATTAAAAAAAGGTTTAAATTTCTTTTTAAATAGTTTATACCTCCTTTCACGTGGTTGTTTGTATATTCCTGCAGCTGTTGGATCAGCATCCTTAGATGCCTCCTCACCAAAATACACCACCAAGGCTTCATATCCATTTATCACTGCAGTGACAGCCTTTCCTCTTGACAGCCACCTGATTTCATGGATTCTCTTGATCTTAACAAATTTCATGTTCAAAACTTCATAGACAGCTTTCAATTTCCATTGCCTGGTTGATGACCTCGAAAAATAGAGTACAGAAAGATAAAATAGCATAAAAATGTTCATTTCTTGTCCAGTGATGTTCCTGTATATACACCGGTCTGAAGTCTTGCTAGTGGCATTCAGCCAAGAAAATTTGCAATGTTCACTAAGATGGTGCTGCATTCATACAGAAAAATAATAATGGAGTAATTTGTCTTTTTAAATGATTTTTTGAAGTGTAGCAATTTAATGGGGATATTAGATGAATGTGATTGACAATTGCAATACTCTGCATTCTACAATGTTAGAAGTCACCAAACTAATGCAGAATTAGTTTGCTTGCAATAAAATAGATATGAGTTGTACCCTTTGGTAATTGTGGATGTGATAGAAAATGAATTTATGTAATAGAGAACCACCGAGGGGGAGGTTGTTCTCTTACTTAAACCACGATCCCAAACGAACTCTGACTGAGTGGAAAGCCTTATTTGCCATAAGGCAACAATCTTAGATTACTGTTTGACAAAGTGACTCAAGATATTTCGATAAAACAATTAGTATTGCTCATTCTGACAGCAAAATTTATATGATCACCCCTGTCTGAGAAATGACCTAATCTTCATTATGCAGCAGGTAATTCTAGAACTCCCTGCTGTTTCTTACACCAGGTGTTCGCATTGCTACTATGAAAAAAATACCGTCAAGGACACTATGTGCTCACATTCGGTTTGAATTGGTCCATTCGAGAAATATTTAAACCAGGAAAAACAAGAATGACAAAAGCAAATAAGGTCTCCAACTTAGGTACTGGAGGTCATCTTTAGGAACATGCATATCAACTTCTATAGCAATGGGAGAAGCAGATCCTAAATACATAAGCAAATGTCAACAACAAAGAACAGAGAAGGCTAAGCTTGATAAAAAGAAAAGGTGGGAGTGGGCAAAAAATGCACAAGGGATCTGGTAAAAAAGTAATGCTACATCATTGATCTTCTAATTCCTACCCCCTCCTGCATATCAAATGTTCCACCCCTTGGTATTACATAAGACCAAATGACAGGAAGTACATTTACAACCTTGGAGATTTTTAATTAATGCCATGAGTGATATCATTCTAATGTAAACAGCACTTTAGTTAGCTACAGATAGTGAAATGCCTTCCACTGTGGGTGGTGATCACAACATCTGGAATTATCCTGGATCCAAATTTCTCATCGGTTTTTGTATGTCTTACATAGAAAAGTTGCAAAAATTGGTCCAAAATGAAAAAAATCACCTCAGCTTTGTTTTCTGGATCAAATTTTCCAACATAGTGGTATCAAATATGACAAAATTATGTTCACAGCCTTCAAAATTGTC
The DNA here is from genome assembly GCA_001465055.1 of Ptychodera flava. Lineage (NCBI taxonomy): Eukaryota > Metazoa > Hemichordata > Enteropneusta > Ptychoderidae > Ptychodera > Ptychodera flava. The sequence continues at coordinate 58,340 of LD353367.1, forward strand.
TCACAACATATCCTGGGTTAGTATAGGTCATTTAAGGTCACAAACTGAGAAAAGTACCTAAAATATACAAATTTTGGGATTTCCCAACACTTTGAGCAGAAAATTTATCTAATAACATCTTTCGGGACTTTATACCAAATTTCAAAGCTATCAAACAAGGGACTTTATACCAAATTACAAAGCTATCAAACAAGTAATGTTGAGATAAAGTTTTCTTGACCAAAAATGACAATATTGTCTTAAAAATACAATTTTTTATATTTCAGGACAATTTCCACATATCTAACTATTGTCATCTCTGTACGTCTGTGTACGAAATATGAAAGCTGTCTGTCCAGGGGTCTTAAAAAGGAAACATTGTCTAAGATTTTTTGACCAAAAATGACAAAATTGCACAAAAATAGTAATTTTCCCAATTTTGTCATAATTTCAACAAACTAGAAGAGTAACACCCTTGCAAAGAGACAACCCAAATTTGAAAGCGATTGGGCCGGCGGTTTCAGAGAAGAAGAATTTTTACTGAAAATGAGAAAAATCACAAAAAAATTCGGCAAAATTACAAAATTAAGGATATCTTCACAATATTCATAAAACTGTATACCCGTACGAAACAGATTTTTTGTGGTAAACATGCTGCAAGCTCTGGGTAAACATACCACGCATACTTTTGTGTGCCACAACTCTCTATCCATCCTGCGCCGATAGTCACCACTAGTGGTGCACTTGTGGTGATTAGCAATCTTTCTCTTGGTATGTCTACCACAAGACTGAAGTAAACAAAGTTGCAGATTGCTTTGTGGTATGTTTGCCATTGAAGGCTTCACGTAAATACAATGGTCACACAGCACAGACTGTGCAGAGTCATGTGTAAGAATTCAAGGCTGACAGGGCAGCCAAATGAACGTGTGTGCCCAGCTGGCTTCTGTAGATGTACCGTATATCATATGCATGAATAAAGAATATACATGTTTGCACTCTAAATTTAATAACAAAATAGTATATTTATTGATTTTTCAAAATGGGGATGTTAAAACGTGAATACATATATTTGTAGGACAAATCTTAGTAAGTTTCCAAGAAATTAGGAAATTCACATACAAAAGTACCTGACTCTCCAAATGATACTTCTATACACAGTGACAAGATTTTACGAATCCAGATTACATCAACAATAGCACATATGTAAAGGTGCGGGATCGCTGGATTTCCAAAATAGCTTAATTTGAGCGATTTAGCAGCTATAGGCCCTATGGTGTGATCGAGGCGAGAAAAGTGACGAAGTTGATCTAATAAAGACGGGTATTCTGTTGATAACAATGTTGTTTCATACATAGGCCTACACTGTAGGCAGCCACAAAAATCCCATGAAACCATTTTTCCCTGTCCATCGGGAAACGTTTTGAGCCAATAATCTGCACGATAATTCAATGTTAAATTCATCAATTTCATGGCAGCAACGAAAATCTCTCGAAAATCGGCCGTAATCCACGAAGGAAAAGAACTTTGCCACAGTTTGGGTAGGCATAATAATAAGCGGACAGAGCATGTCAGTCACCGCGGTCGGAGAAAACACTCATTCTATTTGTGTCTTTCGACAAGCATGGAGGTAGGTATGGTATAAGTTACTATATCGCCGACTTAGAAAGACAAGGGAATTATTAGTCGTATTGCCATCCACTGTACAATGATTGACATCTCACTCAACCTGCCGTGGACACGTACGTACGTGTCTCCAGAGAAACGCGCCCGAACAAAAATCTAAGAACTTGTTGAACTGGTATGTTGGATTT
>LD353367.1:61691-74995 GCA_001465055.1 Ptychodera flava
CAAATATATAAGTGTAAGTACCGTTTGAAATATCTTTACAATTTAGTGACCTGGATTCCATTTCATGATATGTGCAAGACTCATTGTGAAAGGTATGTCAAGGCAGTAGCAATTACATACTGACTGGCAGATTGTTCTCTTGGCATTTTGTCTACTGTACTGTGCTAGTATATGTGATTGCATTAATGTTTCTTTTCTTGTTTTTCTTTTTTTTTTGTTTTAGCCCTTTCTGTAGTCTACGGAAAGTAAACCAAGACACTGAACAATCAACTGGATCAAAAGTAACTGTTCCCACTATATCGTTGGATATGCCAACACTTTGTTATGAAGATGCCATGGATTAAGGGAGATATCCTGTGAAAGAACTGTTGATGAACTTGTGATTTCTTTTGTTTTGAGTCATTTGTTAGCATTTCCATCTGCAATAAATGTAAGGTAGGAATTCAATGAAAAACCTGGTAAGATTTTCTTTTGTTTGTGAATGTGTGTGAGTGTTTGTACCTGTGGCTACATTCTGAAAACTTAAATACATGAGCACAAGAATGAGTAGCTACAGTGTGAGTGGTCGTGGCAAAGTGTGAAGGGTAGGGGTATGCTACTGGGGGTGGGGCTACCCATAGGGTCAGCTTCAATAGCGGTATGTATACCGTAAATCCTGTTTGTGGCAAGTATACCGCAAAAAAATTCTGCAAAGCCTAAACTTTTGTGGCAAACATACCAGGACATGCTTGAGTGTCGTGGTAAGCATACCACAATATGTGCGCCGCAAAATCCATCAACATGCGAAAATCTCAAGCTATGCGTAAGCTTACCACAACATGTTGTGGTAAACTTACCGGGCAATTATGAAGACTTTACCAGAACTGTTCGCCGCAAGGCTATAATTTTCGTAAGGGTAAGGTTAACCTAAGGTGCTTGCAAACAAATTTTCAAAGCAATCAAAAAAGCTGTTCTTGAGTTATTAATTCTTAACCATTTTCACATTTTGTAAGCTCATTTGCATAATTTTGGCAATGCAGACTTCATTTGAACAAAATCCTATCTATAGCCCAGGATGCATCCACACACCAAATACCAAGCTGAAACGTGCAGCAGTTTGCGTGTTTTTGATGTTGACGGACATACTGTACGTACATACATACATACATACATACATACATACATACATAAACACATACATACAGACGCCATCGACTTCAGCCTATACGATAAACTCACATTGGTAAAACCAAATGTGAGCTAATTATGCAGCAGGTTACTTGTACCCACACTGTGTTGTTGTGCTGGTGTTAATTCAATTATTTATGCAAATGTTCGCCACGTGTGTAATTTTGAAATCATGCCACGCAATTTACGAGTCAGAGCAGCTAGTTGCCGAGAATTGAGTGGGCAGGTAAGATGTCTGACCAAGACGAGGATATTTTTCTGACGCAAAACATGTTCAGAGAAGTGCAGTCCAGTAGTGAGTCTAGTGATAATATGGGATATTCTCCCGGGAGCTTTCTTGAGGAATTTGATAATTTGCAGTATGTTGAGAAAAAAGCTACCACACACAGTAGTGATATTTCAAAGAGTTTCCATATCCGGATGATAGACATGCAGCCACCAGTAACAGAACATAAACCAGGTTCTAGTAAGGTTACCGGCGATAAAGGTTTACGCGTTGGTACGTTGCTTAGCGATTTAGGGATTTTGAAAAAATTTATCGGGAAAATGTTCAAAAAAACACGATGAAATAATTACAATGGTCAGTGCAATTGTTTGAGACTTGGCGTAAAGAAAGGACCAGGAGAATTGAGGATGGCAACGCTGCACATCTGAGTCTTGTAGAACCATCAATTAATGGAAAGACTAATGATGAAATGAATTTCTGTTTGGCAAGATTTGTGCAAGAAGTGAAAAAACGCGACGGCTCGTGACTTTCCGGGAAATACTTTGTACGAGATTGCTATGTCCATTCAGAAATACGTCTGTGAAACAGTTAGAGACGTCAGGTTCATGAATGACCCGATTTTTAAAGATTTGCAAAGAAGTTTAGATTGTGTAATGAAACAACGTGCAAAGAGAGGGTTGGGGGTGCATAGAAGGCAGGTTCAGGTAATTAGCGTTAGCGAAGAAAACATTGTGGCAGAATAAGCTTCTGGGAGATCATAACCCTCAAATATACCTATTTGGCTTGCATTTCGCTCTTCGTGGTGGAAAAGAACATCGAAACCTGCGCCACGTCAATTCACAAATCCAATTAAAAGTCGATTCTCTTGGTGTTAAGTATCTTGAATATCGTGAGGACGTGAGTAAATCAAACCAAGGTGGTTTGAAGAGTAGAAAACTTCAGCCCAAAGTGACCAGGGCTTACGAAAACATCAACATGCCGGTCAGATGTAGAGTTTGCCTGTACCAGCGGTATAATGCACTGTGGTGAGTATTTTAACTATAAAGTTTTGTGCATTTTTCACAATAACTGTCTTGCCAGTGGTACTAATGAGAACTGTTTTCCTCGATACACATGTTTGATAACTGATACAGATTCAAGCATAAATACAGTCCTGACCTTATATCTATTATAGCACCCAAAGGATGAACATGGTGTCTTCGGAAAAGTTCTTATATTTCATATGATACATAAATGGATAGAACAAAATTAAATGTGAAAATGAACGAATGCGACCAAATGTATGCAAGTTAAGTAATTTCTGAGTGATTGACTATACGGACAAAGAACCTCTTACTGTGTCGTGCTATATTTCACATTACTAAAGGAATATTCTTGGAATTTGATTTCAGGGACCGTGAATGAAAAACAACCACCACCAAAGAGAGCATGCCTTGTATCCCGAGAAGCGACAGTATGCCATGCAGCATGTGATGAGCGGAGCACTGAAGAAAAAGAATTATCTGGAGAGAAAAAGCTATGTGACTGCTGTGTTGTCAAAGAATCATCTTCCATAAATATCACAATTAATCTGTCAAAATAAACATTTGTCATTAATGACTAAAAGCACGAAATTAGAATAAAATCAATTTTCAGAGTATCCTTTGTTATGTCGTATTATTTCAGGACCAATCATGGTTCTATGTTAATTTTATCCCAAACCAGGTGTCCATAAACTCCCAGAGGTATTTCCAGAAACACCCGGAGGTGTTTCTGGAAATATCTCCGGAAGTTTATGAAAACAACAGAGGGGTTTCTTCTGGATAATTACTGGCGTTTTGAATGGTGTGACATCACGATCGTGGTTTAGAGAATAGATAGCGTTACCTGGCAAAATAAGCATATATAGCTTTTAATGTTCCTTCCAATTTAATTAAGTATTTGACACCAGTGTATGCATGAGAGGCTGCCAATGCTTGTGTGTGTGTGCAACTGTCAGTGCTGCTCCATGCAAATAGTTTTTTTTTACAAGTGGACATTATTCTGCAAACCTTTTACACATATTGTTCATAGTTCATGTCTTCATCATACTGAAAGAAACAGGAGCTGTACGTAACTTTTGGTGTTCTTTTCAGTACTATTTTGTGTAACAACAACAATTTTTTCAATTCCTCATACTCTCGCGCAAGTAAGCGAGACTAAAATCAAAGCAACAATGACCGCGCCCTGTCCCATCAATCAAACAGCCAGGCAATTCATTATCGGCGTGTACTATCAACACGGAAACCAACAGAAACAATGGGTTCTCATATTTTTTGGATCAGAAACTATGGGAAAACATGTTCTCTTTGTAAACTATACGAATCAACTGAACATTCCTTTACATTGCCATAGTATATATATGCAATTACCACTGCTTGGCTCGGGTGCGAATAGGCCCCTTCATCACCAGGCATTAAAAAGGAGTTAACCCTTTGCACCCTGACCCCCTGGTACTCTATGAGGTCATCGGACATTTATGTCTGAGCCGGGTTCAAAGGGTTAAATTTCGCCTTTTGCACACATTTCTCGAACTGACACAATAGGCAATCCATAGACAGATCCCCTAGCTTAGTTTTTGACGGGACAAAATAAAAACTTTGGAAATGATATCATAGACGCTTTAAATGGATAATTGCAATGTTCTTTAAGCTACAATGTTTGTTCTTGTCATGTACATTACTGTATGCTGATTATTTACTTCTTTAATGAAGAAGTTAGTGTTCTTATTGTTATGTTTCTTTGTATTGTAAAGTTCCCATTGGTGTGTCAAACATTTTTAATTGGACTATCAGGAAGATGTTGTAGAAGTGTCTTCTGATGATGATGATGAAGATGATGATAGTTATCAATATGCAAGATATGATGCCACAAGAAAGGTTTGGATTTGCCGTGTTTGTGACAGAATAAATGCAAACACAAGAAAGCTAAAGAGAGAACACCATGCACTGCATTTTACTAATAGATATACATACATATTGATGACAGTACCGGGGATAGCAAAAAGGTGTAAAGGTTGCACAGAAGGGCCTTGAATACTCAGTTGTGAGGAACACACAACATCAAAACATGGGGCATATTATATTTTACAATAATTTTTAGTTCAGTTAGCCTCGCCCTGGATATCCTGAAAGAAGGCACATACCCTATGTTGCAGTACTGTCCGCACAAACAGGCTCGGCTTTCCAGAAGACCTAAAGAATTTGAAGTTGCAGGACAATGTAAACGAAGCCCGGCAGTATGGCAGACTGGTAGCAACATCATGGCAATTCAAGGAAGCGAACAGTAAATATATCTCATCAACTTCATCACAGCCAGAAACCATAACATCAGATGGTGGTGATGTATCATGTCATAAAAGTGTGATAGAATCACAAAGTTCACGGGTGGAGTTGATCTTTCGCTTTTTATCCATTCAAAGGCAAGCATTACAAATACTTATTTGTTCTGGTTCGTCATCAACAGGGCAATTTGTAATGCTTGGATTATGTATAAGATCGCCAACACACCACCTCCAAGACATTGATATCGTCAAAAAGACTTCTGTCTTGATCTGGCATCTCAACTAGTGGCTGGTTTCAGTGGTAAGAAACAACCCGGCAGGCTCCAGCTGCTTCAGTCCTACTTCCAGCTTCACTGGTTGCAGAAAACTTGCCTTGCCATGAGTATGTTAGGATCAACACTACCAGAGGAAAGAAGACCTGTGTCCCCTAGTTCTAAACTTGGAGAAGACAGACTCTGGCAGGAATGTACAAACATCATATATATACTGCAAATGCATGGTGGCGTTGTGCAAATTTGACTGTTTGTCAAATAGCACGCCATTCAAATGTGAGCCCAAGATCTCTCACCAACCCTTACCAAACGTGCAGATCTACATTGAGCTACAGCAGACCGGTTTCAGAGCTGTGGCAGTTCAACGCAGCTCTAATGCAGATCTGCACAGAATGTTTGGAGCTGTAAGATGTCTGCTGGCGGACACAGGAGTGGAATTGCAGACATGTGCAGCTCTTGGCAGCTCAGTTTACAGCTATCATGCAGCTCAATTGTTGAGTCAGTAAAAGTTTGTTTACACGAAGAGTATCATCCAGCTCAAAGGCTAGTACAATAGCTCAATGGCAGCTCAGCAGCTCAATGTACTTTAGTTCCCTGGCATGCAGCATGGAGATGGGCATTTGGGACAAACAAGTTTCAATTTAGCCAGTCCATTGTGGATTTACTTAAAGAGATCTTGCTGCACTGTATGGTGTTGAATTAATAATTCTAGCATTTACAAAGGGAAAACATCAACTTTCGGCAAAAGAAGTTGAAACATCTCGACAAGTTTCCAGTATCTGTATACATGTTGAAAGAGTGATAGGTTTAATGAAAAGACGGTAGCATATTTTAAGTGGAACTCTTCCGATTCTTCTTCTCAAATCTATAAAAGATGAACATGAAAAGCTGACATTTCAAGTACAGATAGAATACTTTATGCCTGTGCTGCTCTAGTAAACCTAGGTGAGGGTATAATTTAGAGATTTACATCATAAGTGGGATATTCTGCCCATTAATACTAGAATCTTCTGGAAAAATATGAAATCTTCTTGATCAGAGTATAATTGAAAAATTAGTTCGTGCTTTCATAATATCCAGATACTGTGATAGTATGCTTTTAGGTTTGCCAAATTAACAATTCAGGAAACAAAACTAATTCAAACTCTGTTGCACACCATTTGAAACAGTTCTCAAGCACACTACTTGTCAAATCCTTCAATCTACTTCCACAGTTGTACTCAGTTTACATCAACCAATTGGTAATGTGTCATTTATGGTTGCTGATCTTTTTTCTATTTTGTCCCACAGGTAATGAATAGACTCTTGTCAGAAATCCAGTACTGTAATAACTGTAATGTTTTTAAATCACATGTTATAACATTTTTTTGATAAATAATCGCAATCATACCAATCCATAATCCAATAAAACTAGGTCAGAGTTCATAAGACAATATACACAAAACAGCACAGAATAGACAGTAAATAGACAGTACACAAACAAAGTCAAATTCATGAAAGAAAGATATATGGACCTCTGGCCAAAAGACCAAGAAGTGATGTCAGGTGTTTTGAAAATAGTAAGCGCATCCTGCCCCACATGTGGCACCCGCCATATATCAACCTGTAAGTCAGATAGGTAGTGGTCACTAACTAAGGCCCAATGTCACTGATACCATCAGTGATCCTTTGACAAAAAAGAGGTATTTATCAACCAGCTTGTGATACCTGCCAAAAAGCGTTTGAATGTAGAGACAAGTCTTGCTCTGGTGTAACCTTGATTTAACAGTTTGTAAGAGAGATGGCCATGTCTCTCTACAAAATCACCATATGAAGTACATGCTCTTGCATATCGAATAAGCTGGTAAATGTATACCCCATAAGCTGGTGAGAGTGGAATATGGAAAATTGATTATACTAAAGCTGAAATCATCTCTCTTGTCATATAGCCTAGTAGAAAGGTGACCATTAGAGTCAAATTCAAGTAAAATGTCCATGTATGAAGCAGAAGAGGCCGTTTCTGTAGTTTTCTTTCAGTGTATTTTTTTAAAACTATGCTATTGTTTTTAGCTATTATAGACTATAGTCTATAGAAGCTATTGGGATGGGTATCCGTCCGGCGTCCGTCCTCAGTCTGTATGGATGTATGTATGTATGTATGTATGTATGTACGTTTGTGAGGCGTCCGTCCACTCAAATATCTTGAGAACTGCAGTACTTACTGATTTGATATTTGATGTGTAGGTGAAAAATATGATTTTGAGAAACTGCTATTTTTAATTTTTTGATATTGTTGAAAATAGGCAAATTAATGCCAAAAAAGGCGTTTTTTGTAAAAAATCATCTTCATATCCGCTGGTCAGACAGCTTTGTTATTTGGTATACAGGTCCCTGAGGACAACCCAACTTAGATTTGTTCAAATTGTGATGAAATATGCAAATCTGTATTTTTAAAATTTGAATTACATTGTATGTAACTCTTGTACTGTATTAACCCTATCAATTCACCCAGAAAAAAATAATTAATATGATTTTAAATAATTGAATTAATTAGGAAATCATCAAAGCCAAAATAATTTTAGTGTAGAATTATCAGAAAGTTCAACTTTTTTGACAGTTCATAGTGAAAGGCTTACCATCTTGGAGGATTAAAACATGTAAAGGCAACTTTCCTGAATCTCAACTTTGACATATTCTGAACCGTCATTTATTGTGCCCTGTATGTTATCTAAAAGAAATTGCTCAAAATAGTTTGTCATGATAGGGTGGTCAAATAAATAGAGATAGAGAAAGTTCTAATTTCCATTTATGGTTGACTTGGTAAGGATAAAATAAAATTACTTTTTGAGGAAAAAAATAGAGTGGTCAATTAAAAGAGTGGTCAAAGTGATAGGGTTTTTATGGTAAAGCTGGGCTGTAAGATTCCTCATGTGCTATTCATAGCAATTATTCAATCTGTGTAAACAGTGCAATGAAAGTGTAACATGATGCTTTTGATGACCTTGAACTTCTTAAGTTTCAAACATTTGTCTCTTCAGTGTGCTTTCTCTGAGTACGTACAGTCTCAACTTATTCAACAGAACTTACTTACAATGTTAATTTGAAAGTTAAAATGTGCTTGGTTAATAGTATGAAAATACTGATAAAAAGATAACCAGCTTAAGATTCTTTATAACCTGACAGATGTGCTGTTTTTTTATGATGAAAATCTTGATTTAAGCAAGTCTTGTGTACTTTAATTAGAATGTAATTAACTCTCGTTTATTAGCTACTATAGACTAATATAGTCTATAGAAGCTATTGGGATGGGTATCTGTCCGGCGTGCACTGTCAGTATGTATGTATGTATGTTATGTATGTACAGGGTTCTACACGGAAATTTTTGTCAGAGGGGCGGCTAATTAGCATAATAATTTGCATATTTATTTGCATAAATTAACCTATGACCTGCAGAAGGATAAAGATTACTGTCAATACCTTCAAAATGCAGCATACAGTGTTATCAGTAACGTGCAACAGCCTTCGACATATCCATAGACTATAAGACCAGATCGATGGAATCATGTCAATAAAGTAGTTGCCTTTCTGTCAGAAAAAATCAGGTAAAAAGGGACCCACCACCAGAACCAATGTTGGTAAGATTATTCAGGGATTGTTGTTATCAGGATGAATGAGGACTGCATATTACTTCAAAACAATCGTCTTTATTTTTTTTTTAATCACAGTATTCTCTAACAATTGAACAAAGACATAAGTAACAGCTTTCTCTCAACTTGCTGACCCTCCGTTTCAAGTCATTATAGTTATAGCAAATAACACTTTGAAACATTAAAGGAAATGAGTCTTCCCCTTGACTGTTTATGATCAAAGGCGAATGAACCTTCCGATCTCCAAAGTCTGAGCGTGGACGTACGGTAGACCAGACTATGGACGTCTATGGGTAGACAAACGCGTGTATCCCATCGCCGGCCGATTTGCAAAGAGTTGGAAACAGTAATTGAAAGGGCTAAATGTAAAGCTAAAACCATCTTTATACAATTCTGGTCGCTGTATCATGGAGCTAATACCAAGTAAGAGTTGAATTGTGGTACCGGTGAACTCCTATTGCAAACGTAGTATACGGAGCTGTGCACAACTTCCAACACGGAAACCATATCTCCCGCCCGACGCATGGTTATTCAGAAAAGCCTTCCGCGATTTCACAGTTTTGCATGCATAAGCAGTTCAAACCACATCGTCTCCTACCTACCGGTAGTCTGCGTAAGCTGAACTTCTAGTGCTAAACAATATGCACGGATTGGACCGCTATCGATAGCTGCGACGGCAGCTATTGAAACAGCCGCCATTTTGACATCTCTGTACAGCTGGTAGGGAAAGTAGCTTTGTCCAATAGAAAGGTATATTTCATAGCGCAAGTACACTCAGCAACGAAGCCTTAGCATTATGAGCACAGACAAATATTTCCGTATAGTACAAGATTGCTGATTGGCTATAAAGACTGGAAGATTCCATTTAGTGGGGACTGCTGGAGCCAAAGCGAGACCCAGTAATAACTTTCGATTGATCATGCATAGCAGTTTGCTGTGAGAGTTTCGTGTACGCTGTAGAAAAAATTTTTTGTGCACCAGCAAATTGTGTCTGTATTAACACCTTCGAAGTTCAAATCCTTTAAAATTGCATGACTGTAGACTTTGCGGAGTCCCCTATAGCTGCAGCGTGCGCGTAGCAGAACAGGACAAGCAATGATTTTTTTGGATACACCTGTTTGATCAGATCGGTAATTTGACAAACTCCGCTTCAAAAACAAGTCATTGACAATGACATAGTCCCCACTTGTAATAGGAGTATTAGTCTTGATGGGGCAGGGAAATGTGGTCATTAAGAAGTATCACTGGAGTGTCTATGTTGAGATCTATGGGCACATAGGTCTATGTCGTTGTTCCAAATTTGAAACACATGAGGCATGTCTAAGTTATGTTTCTAAATCAGGAAAAAAGATCAGTCCTCTAGCTGTATTGGCCGGCCAAGAAATACATATGCGCATAATAATGAGGTACAAGATATGACATCTTAAGGTCTAATATCCTATCAGAATTGGAGAGTATAGAACTTGTGGTTACTGAGTTATGCATATATATGTATAATCAAGGTCAAAGGTCATAAAGTCACGTGACATTTTGAAAAAAAATTGTATCGCTAATTAATCCCTATATGCCAAAATTCAGACCTCTAGCTCTATTCCCTTGGCCAGAATTAGATGTGTGCATAATTAATGAGGTAAAGCGTGTGTTGTCATAAGGTCTCCCATCCTACTAAATATAAAGGACATGCACTTATGGTTACGTATTTATCGACATAAACATATATTTCTGGTAAAAGGTCATCGAGGTCACATGACATATGGTCAAAAATTTCTATCCTATAGTTATCCCTATATACCAAAAGTCATACATCAAGCTCTATGGGTTTGCTCAGAATTAGATATATGCATAATTAATGAGGTACAGTATGAAGCATCATAAGGTCTCCCATCATACCATATATGAAGGATGTAGCACTTGTAGTTACTGAGTTGTGGACAAATATGTATATTTGAGGTTAAAGGTCACCAAGGTCACATGACATTTTGTCCAAAAATTGTAGTGTTAAGTTATCCCTATATACCAAAAATCAGACCTCTAGCTCTATTGGCTAGCTCAAAATTAGATATGTGCATAATTAATGAGGTACAATATGTGGCGTCATAAAGTGTCCCATCATACCATACATGAAGGTAGTAGCACTTGCGGTTACTGAGTTATGGACAAATATGTATATTTGAGGTCACAGGTCACCGAGGTCATGTGACATTTCGTCAAAATAATTATATTGCTAAGTTATCCCTATATACCAAAAATCAGACCTCCAGCTCTATTGGCTTGCTCAAAATTAGATATGTGCATAATTAATGAGGTACAATATTTGGCGTCATAAGCTGTCCCATCATACCATACATGAAGGGAGTAGCACTTGCGGTTACTGAGTTATGGACAAATATGTATATTTGAGGTCACAGGTCACCGAGGTCATGTGACATTTCATCAAAATAATTATATTGCTAAGTTATCCCTATATACCAAAAATCAGACCTCTAGCTCTATTGGCTCGCTCAAAATTAGATATGCGCATAATTAATTAGGTACAATATGTGACGTCATAAGCTGTCCAATCATACCATATATGAAGGGTGTAGCACTTGTAGTTACTGAGTTATGGACAAATATGTATATTTGAGGTCAAAGGTCAACCAGGTCACGTGACATTTTGAAAAAAAATAGTATTGCTAAGTTATCCCTATATACCAAAAATCAGACCTCTAGCTCTATTGGCTCGCTCAAAATTAGATAAGCACATAATTAATGAGGTACAATATGTGGCGTCATAAACTGTCCCATCATGCCATATATGAAGGGTGTAGAGCACTTGTGGTTACCGAGTTATGGACATATATATATATATATATATATATATATATATATATATATATATATGAGGTCAAAGGTCACCAAGGTCACGTGACATTTTGTCAAAATATCTGAGATATCTGCATGAACGGATAGACTCACGGATGGAGTCACGGACGGACATGACCCAATCTATAAGCCCCCTGGACTTCATCCGTGGGGACTAAAAACTGTGTCACTGCATCCTTTTTGCAATATGAATACAATAAGAAACTAAATTTTTATTTTTCTTGGCCTTATACATGGGAGTCATGTACAGAACCATAACTCAGACATGTATCAAGGAAATTTATTCAAAGTTGGTACAAGGAGATTGACTTATGTCATACATATGCACATCAATCTTTTTTGTGATACAATCCAATATGGCTGCTGTGTGACCATTTTGTTTTGATTTTTTCATGTACAGAGCCATAACTCAGGCATATCTCAACCGATTTTATTCAAAGTTGGTACAAGGACATTAACCTATGTCATACATATGTAAGTCAATTTGTTTTATGATATGGTCCAATATGGCTGCATGGCAGCCATTTTGTTACAATTTTTTCATGTCCTTAGCCAAAACTAGGGCACGTCTGAACAGATTTTATTCACCGATTTTATTCAAACTTAGTAAAAGGACGTCACAGACCAAATTTATGAAGAGGACTCTATCCTCTCTGAGGATATGTAATCAAAGTACCCATTAACAAGTGGGGACTGTGTCATCACCGATGACTTGTTCTCTACATAACACAGCAGAGCTCTGTTGAGTCGCTTGTTAGTCGCCATGGACACCGTCCGGGGGGACTTATAGGTTTGGTCATGTCCGTGCGTGCATGCGTGCGTGCGTGCGTCCGTCCGTTCACGCAGATATCTCAGAGATGCCTGGAGCGATTTCGTTCAAACTTGGTACAAGGATAGTACCCTACCTCATACAGATGCACATCGATTTGTTTCACAATGCGATCAAATTTGGCTGTGTTAGAGGACTTTTTAGTTTTCACCTCCATAGACTCCCATGTATAAGGCAGTCCATAGACTCCCATGTATAAGGCAGTCCATAGACTCCCATGTATAAGGCCAAGAAAAATAAAAATTTAGTTTCTCATCTTAGGGACTGTCTCAGATTGTCGCAGAAGTTCAAAAAGCGAAATTTATTCGTTTAGGGGGGGAGGGGGTTTGACCTCCATTCAATTAGTGAACTTCACTTTCGCACTTTTATTTTGTGATCACAAGTTTTCATGTGTTTATTTTAAATTAAAGAAAAACTGCACACTTGTGCCAACAAATTTGTAACTGTTACCATCTCGTTTGTGCCCCAAACACAATTTACCGATAGGAACATTGTATCCTAAACATTTCATTCATCAAATTATACAAAGACAAAAAGTATCATTTTTTTAAAAATGTGCTATTTATAAGCGTCTGCTCTAACCACTAGATGTCTATATTCTCACTTGTTATGCACCTGCATGGTCATAGTCGTTTCAATATGATTAAACATGCCTGGGCCCCCTTGTCAAAGTTTCTCGCTTATTTACCGCCCCTACCAAGTACAAATTGCGTGTTCACAAAGGCAAAGAACAGCACAAGAGATGCAAAAAGGGAAAGTAAAACATGGGGCCCGGGGGCACCGACTCCTTTGTACCTCCTTACTGTTTATTAATTGCCATAAATGTGAAATTTGGCAAAAAGTCAAATTGTTTTGACATAAATGAAAGTTATTTAAACTGGTTGGTTACCGCTCCAGCATAAGTTCAAGTGTGGATTCTAAGTATCAACAACCTTGATATGAACCATTGACTTAAAAACATTTGCTTGTTACACTCACCACACTTGTACTTAGTATTTGGAGTGTACACCTATCTACA
>LD353375.1:0-13540 GCA_001465055.1 Ptychodera flava
CTTCAGACTGTCAACACGTGCATACACATCACAGATGTTTTCTCTCAATAAATCCACAGGAAATGTGTTTATAACCCAGACATTAGAGCTTTCGACTCGTCTTCATTGGTTAGAAAAAGCAAAACGAAGGCGCTAGGTGAAAGGTATCGGCGAGACGTAGGCATCACTGATTTGATAGGTTAGGTGATCTATCTCTGTCAGTTACGTTTTTCTAACACGTCTTTCCCACGACAGTCTTTCAAGACGGGTGCTCCAATTCTCTTTTTAATGGATTAAGTGATAAATTAGTAGGAAGCTCCAATATGCTGATTAAAAGGAAGTGTTTTAATCAGTTAAGAAGAACATGTATATAATGTATATGCAACTGTAATGATTATGGGTTTTATGAAGGTTATGCATTTTGCTCAAATTCCGAAATAGCGAATGGAAATACAAGCTGTTGAAATGCGTAACTTTGTTTTTCCATTCAGAGGTGATATCTCACCCGCCCTACATTAGATTCCCGTCTAATATAAACAGCCATGATCAAGGAATACAATACCAACTATCACGTGATGCTTGGATACTAGTATGTCGACAACTGAGTCAAAAGTTCACTGACGAAAGTTCCGATATGGAAATTAAAACGATTGCGAAAGTTCAGAAAAGATAACAGGAAGACTACTGAAGAAATTAATCTTTTCTAGAGCCCCTGGAATTCCTGTTGGTTTGTTTGAAAACGATATACTCTCAGCATGCACAGTCAGTATACAATACATCGAATCATGTATTGACATCACCGCTTATACATTAGGTGTTTACTGGCAACTGCTCGATTGACAGCTGCTGCACATGCGCGTCTATGTTGTGTTTTTTTCCTGCGGTTGCCAAAACAATACGAAATGAACCCTTCATGTTGAAACGGCATAGGGGACAAAATGATTGATGCAGTCGATTTAGAAAAGTGTTACTATATAACCCTGAGATGTGTGGTTGAGGGAAACTGCAAATGTCGGACGCTGAGTAGACATACAGTACGGACACAAACGCTTTCAGGCAGAACTGATATTACGTAGAACCAAGCACGTAATACAACTACCAATGATTAGCGGCGATTGGGGCATAGAGACATATAAGAAAACTATGCTGTACAAGCAATTGATATCAAAATCTCTAAAATCGTTTTGTGTATTCAAAGTTGAATCGACTTTCAAAACAGAAAGGTCGCACTGAGGACGAAACTCTGGTAACCTTATCTGGTGATCTGTTTTGATTAACTAGCGATATGACCCTTGAAGGCAGCAAATACATCTGTGCTGGGTTTTTCCGTAGGGTGGAGTTGAAATGGACATTTTCGTTGGAAGCTAAAGCGAAAGTTCAAAACTACAGATATTATCATAAAAACTCCTGGTCCAGTCTCAAGAGATCTAGACAGATGACGGGGAAGATATTGGACTGAAGGCGAAAATTATTCGAATTAATAAAGCTTACTTGTTCAGATGATTATATGTATGCAGATTTTTGTGAAGTTGTCAGCTGAATTAATGCGCACGAATAGGATAATCGCGTAGCTTGTTATTTATAGACTACTCAAAGACTCGGACTATTTCATGGAAAAAGCGTTCATTCCTTTTGAAGACTTTTCAAAAGCTTGAAAGTTAAAAGTTTAGATGAGCATGTGTCTAGTCGGGTGATAAGGCATTCAAAGAATAAAACAGAGTATACCACCATGTAGAATCTATGATTCGGATTTCAATCAGTATTGGAGGAAAATACAAACTATTATGCTTATAAAATGTTTTCATTTCTGAGGCTGTAATTCAACTTGGCAGTCAAGCGGAATGGATTGAGTTTAAGCCAGACCAAGATATCATGGATAGCGATTTTCAGGGAAAAATGAAAGTTAGAAAGTCTCGCAATTTACACGTACTTAAAGGGAGGGGGTCGTCGGAATCTGTTCAAAGGTTGCCAGTAAAAAGTGTATCTAGGGTACGTTGGCGAATGATGAAAGTACAGAAAGTTGCACACGCGCAGTATTGACGACCTCCTAACAGAATTAGCTAAAACGAAAGTAACTTGTCTGCACTTTATTTTCGTCAAATCAACAGTTATTTCCTAAAGTTATCGAGGGTTTGGAGCTATTTTGACTGTGGAGTATTTATTCCTTTTGATTGCCTACTGGAAGTACAAAATATACACAAAAAGATATTATCGTTGAATTAGGTCATAGATTGCTCAAGGAAGGGACAGAGGGTACTTCAGTATTAGAGACACGTCTTTAAATTACTATAATATTTCATCGCGCTTTCCAACGCTTTTAATTCAATTGCCCACTACATTATTGCCTGAAAGAGTAATATTACAGTTTGTTTTGATACTCGATCAAATCAGGTGTGCTAAGTCGCTGCGAAAAGTGCATTATGGGAAAGTTGTACTTTTGACAGAAAAAACAATAGTGTGTACAGAGCAGGAGTTATGTGATCCCAGCATTTCCTGATTTCAAAGTATTTCAAGGTTTTGATTTGCGGAGAAATAAAAAACCTTTGTCACACATTTATGGTGACCTTGGGTTCACAAAGTGTTTTTATGTTCTGAAAAGAGACAGATTTCTGTGACAATTATGCTGAGCTTCGTTTGTCACGAAAGGTGAACACACCTGCTTGACAACAGTACTCAGACGAGATATCCTGATAACAATCACCCTACTGTGCAGACGAATAGTGCTTTGTTTGTTTATGAATTGAATGTCCTAGCTGTGAAATACTGGCGTTCAATTGATGTTGTCAATAAGTAGAGTGTATCTTAGTCAGCATTAGAAAACGACCATCGAAAGGAAGTAAAAGGTAGCGAGAACTAACTGTACTTTTGTTAACTGCGACACAAATGCTAAACGTTCAACCGACATTGAACAATGGTGATTGGTGCCGTCAAGGTGGGAGTGTCTCAAATTTGACAATTCTTCCGCAAACGAAATGAAAGAACTTGGTTGTTTTGAAAGACCAGGCAATTCATTTTGTTACAATACAGTGTACTCGACCCCCTAGTCGAGATTATTTTTTTCATTTCACCCACATTCGCCATTAGAAATGTACCAACACATAGCTATAATTCTGGATTACTTAATCTGAGTGAGCAGTTTTGCTATTTGTAGCCCCCTACACCCTGTACGTGTTTTCTAAAACTCGACGGTGTTACTTGACACAAACACAGGTAGATGCAGGGACTAAAGCAACGATGTTTTAGTTTGTATGGCCGGTGTTTTTTTTTTTTTTGGGGGGGGGGGTCGTGAAACCGAACTCTACGGTTTTGGTTTTACTGAGAAGTCTTTTTATCCCTCGACCTAATTTTCTCTCACAATTGTCCTTTACATAGTTTACCCGTCTATTTCTTGCGAATCAAGTACAGTGGAAATACCCGCAAAACGAATTAAAAGCCGTATACTGTGGTAATTGATAATATGCAATACAAGAGTTTGACAGGTTACAATCATAAAAAAGACCATATAACCTGTAAACAACCAAGATACCATATCTTTCTTCGAAGCATTGTTTGGTTGTTTCATTGTTGATGGACTGGTCGCAAGGTCGGACAATAAGTAGTTCGAGTTGCTTTCAAGATTATACAATAGACCGCTCAGGGACAAAATCCAGTCTGGGTGTAAACAAACGATTCCCTGCTAGACATTCGATCATGGTTATTTGTGAGCACAGGTTTTCCACAGCTCCTTTCAAAACGTTTTATGTTTAGGTTCTAAAAGAAATCTATTGATTTACTCCTTGTGTTGTTAGCCATAAAATGAAAAAGACGAACAATCACATACTGCCATCAAGTGTTGATCGACTTTCAATAGCCACAATTCTTAAATCATACATTGCGGAGTATGCGTAAAGCCTGTGCGTCTCCAAGTGGAGCTCTATCATTGTTCAAACTAACTACTCTCTTGGTGATCACAGCTTAACCGTTCGTTATGTGACCCGGCTTGATGTTATCGTGTCTGTGGTTTTTGGTGGACTGACTTTAGCTAAAGACCGTGCCAATTCCACCTGCGATGTTTCCATGGAAACGGGGTGCTTCCACGTGCAATTGGCATGATCGAGTTATTTTCGCTCATCTCATTCTTTCGTTTTGTGCAATCACCTTCACAACACAAGTTATGTTGCTTTTTGCGATCCCTAGATAACCTTTGATAACCCATCGCCTGATGTCACGTGCGTCCGGTGTAGCGGTAAAGCGAAAACAAATCTGTAAATCGTCAATAACTTAACCTCCTTTTGAAAATTTGGCTTAAAACGGCGTAAACTGTGTTCAAGAAATTACATAATGTGCTAAGTAAACGGTTTATGTCCACATTTTGCGCGGCATAGTGCCATTGTTAGAATAGTAATGGCGCTTTCTACGTTCCGTGAGCAATGAAATGAATAAAATGTTTATAGACTCTCACCTCGATGTAGGCAAGACGTGTCAGTATATCTGATGAAAATAGATACGAAGAAATACAGCCAGAAGCAAAATTCACTTGAAATTCTTATGCGACAAGTCGATGTAATGACAGTGTACTATTATGAAACCACGCTGACACTCACTCTGTGCATCTGGAAATATCAATATCAAATAACAATCGGATATCAATAACAATATCAAAAACTAGTATTACACAGAACTCAATCTTTAAACAGTTATTATGATTACTCTGACAGATTGATTTCTTTACATTTCTTTTCGAGGAAACCGATAAGACGGTTTTGAGAAATTTCAGCTGCAGATGTCTCTGTTACGAATGTAAAACTTGAAAGGCAAAGTGAAAGCTGAACCACCCTCCCCTACGATCTGCCCCCTTCTGATATCCCACTCTCTCCATTACAGGAACAGTCCCCGTTGGCCGTTTTTTAGAACAAAACGACCAGTACTGTCAAGTCCTTTAAAGGGCTCTCTACAGATCTAAATCAACAACATGATTTTGCTTTTCATCTAGACAAATTCAAAACAACAGCATTCTACTCATCAACTAGTATCTCTGCTTGTTTTATTAAGTTCTCTCCTTGGCAAAGAATTCCTCCCGATGATATGAGAAAAAGTCTGCCTTCACTTCGCCCTCCTCGCTTATATGAGAAGAAAAGATCGCGTGCTACGCGAACAGAATCTTGGCTACCTCTTTTTGTCTAATCTCGAATGAGTCAAGACAACGATATCCTCATATGATTTTCTGTCTTATCAAGACGACTTTCCCTTGACCTTGGTCGGAGATCCATCAACTGACTCCAGATGGTCATGTCGCCAGCAACTTATTCTTTCTATGATAATCTAAATCATTTACTGTAATCCGCTTTTGTAGTTTACTCCAGTATGATCGTTAAGTAAGCCATTGGCGCCAATCAAAGTTGACCGTTTTTCGGGTTTTTCGGGTTTTCGGGTTTTACTTTCTTTGAAAATTGTCATCGATAGCGATTTGTTCTAAAATTATCCCTTTCATATCCTTACATCATATTTTTCCAGAAATGCTGAATTCACCAGAAGAGTTAGGGGGCGCAGTTTTGCCATAAATTACAATTCATCATGTCTTTGTATGCAAATTGGTGTCAAAACTGATATGCAACTCAAAACACATATGATATGACCAAAGTCCAGCATAAAAACTAAAACGACACAAATAATTGACCCCCTTAGTTGCGAAGTATGGCGATTTTATCGATTTGTGATGATAGAATAGAACTGTAGATACTGACGACAGGTGTGCATTGTGATGGGTTTCTTATATCAATGGACTGTTGATAGTTCCTCGCGCCTTGAGTTGTTCTGTCACCAGTTAGTGTAAACTGTGCCGTAAGTGGCAGCACAGTCAAAAGTATGCACAGAGTAGCAGAAGTTTATGACATTGGAAGCGATTTCTCGATGGGTTTTCCGTGTTTCGGGAGTGTGCACACGCTTGGATTTTCCACTCTCAGTTCAGCGAAATAGAGGAAGATACTTGACGAGCTGATAAGTCCGCTGTCGCTAGTTGCAGTCAATGCGACAATACACGCATAGCCTGTCAAGTGTTAAATGCATAGTTGTAGAGAAGTAGTGTTCCTGTAGATAGAAACATTGATAGAATTTCTTTTCTCATCCGTTTGCCAGAAACGTTTGCGTTTAACGCTGACTCAACGAAAAGACGCCTCAACCTGATGAATAGTTTGTGTACGGGTTTAAACGTAAAATCATTAATTTCGACTTTCCATCACTTAAAATTGTCAACAACACACGCTATAGTGCATCAATTACAGATGACAAGCAGAAGATGTGCTACCAAAATAAACCGTAAGGAAATTCGTGTGAAAATCCTTTACAAAATGGAAAAAGCTGACAAGGCGTGCATAGTGGAAAGGCATGCAAATAGCCTAAAAACCATTTCATGGTGTTAAATGAGCATTTATCGTATTATTTATTTATTTACACTTTTAATGAGCGGACGATTTACTGAAAGTAAGTAATATTCTTCGGAGCTCACGAAATTAACACAAAGCTTAAGTGAACCACGGGAGGAAAAGCAGTAAAGAAATATTCTTACAATAAAAATCTGCCGAAATGCACATATGTCTAGTAGTGTTAAATATACCGCAAAAAGATTATAATGGAATATATCTTTCTTGACAAATTATTTTAATAAAAATTACCTTATTTCTTTCTTTCTGCAGTAGCGAAAAATAACAATCATAATTATAATAATAACCATTAGATAGTGTTAAATGAGCAATACAGCACAGTCCCCCCTCCCTCCCCTCTCCGATTTGACTGATTATGGCTGCTGAGTAAAGTTCATTCTTGACAATAAAACTTTGCGAGGGCGTTGATGTCAAGATAAGCATATCAAATCGTGCTCGAAGTTGTTTGTTTACGTGGGCGGCTGGCATGGGTTACGTACTTTTGGACCCTGGATAGTTTCTGAATCTGTCATTTCGTGCATTTAGAAGAGTTAAAAAACAAGCAAATTGTTTGAACCTACGTTAAGGTTTGCTAAGGGAATTATAGCACACTATTTTTACCAGAACGAGTACAAATGTTTGAGATAATTGAAGATAAGCGGTGAAGAGAAGTCAATGTTTCAAAATATCTCAAACGTATACTTGATTAAAAAGAGAAAAATATGAAGAATCAGTTATTATTTTAACACATCATTTAACATTTTCAAAATCTTTTAAGCCGTTGGTAGTGACGTAGTTACAAAAATAAAACCCTATCTGCGTGAAGAGGTATCGAGGGACAGTGTTTTGACGACACCCTCGATCGTGCCCAGAAAATGCGGGCGGGAAATTTTACTTTTCTCAGAAAACATCTATCAAAAAGAGCGGCCAGTGGAAAGGGAGAATGTTTCGCCGATTTACGCTATCTCACCAAGCAAGGATTGGCGGGCGAAATCTTTTGGTGGGGAGAGGATAGAGGGGTATTTTGTGTAGAGGGGAGAGGACCAGCGGACAGTTCTCCTGGTCGGGAATGCGCAGAGAAGAGCTCGAAGGGAAGTGGGCGAGAGGCGAAAATGTTGATATCATGGTGGGACTAAAGCAGCGAATAGCTTTCTCTTTCCTCTTCGAATCTTGATATATCTAAATGTCTGGACACCTTTGGTAACAACTTCTCGAAATTTTTCGTTTGGATACCCATGTAGCGAGAATTCATAACTTTCTATTTGACGATTCAAACCTTGTGAAGTCTGAACCATATAGATGTTAAAATGAAAGGTCATTGAGCGAGTATCGCTGTTTTCCAACATAATGATCGCGTACTTTTTATAGGTTTGGAGGGACTGATTTGCAACTAAGTCTCCATGACAACAGTGGGGGAGATTGTAGTGTTCTGCAGTAACACGAACGCAGGGAAATGTATTTCAATATCAGGATTATGGTATTTCCTCATATCACGGTTTCCATGTTTGTCAGTGGTGCATTTTGCCACAAATAAACTTGTCAAGAGAAAACCAAATGTTATGTAGTCACGACTTTGTGAGAAGACAATGATGGGAGATGCGCTTACTTCGTAACCCACGACCTCTTTTCCTTCCTGAATAATATTTACATGTCTCAGTGGTAATAGATGTTTTTCTCCATATGTATTTAGAATTTTTGACACGAAAGTAACACACACTGTGCGCTTTGACCGACAATAGCTTGATATCTTCTTCTTGTCGTCTTCTGTACACCGAACAAAAGCTCTGGCGACCGTGACCCGATACTTTTGGTGACGTAAACGACAATTCTCGTGATTTTTTCAGTTTGATCTTTGCTCTTCGTTATCGCTAACGCGTGAGAAATTTGGATCTGAGAAGAAGAAGAAGACAGTGTTGCATTTGACCTTAAACTTGAGAACAAAGGTCAAATCTGACTACTCTTGATTATACTCTTTGTTCATAACTTGATATGAGAACAATTGGACCAAAAATCTGTTTGTAGAAAGTTGACACCTGCCATTTCTTACTTTACAATAGATTCTGGCAAAAGACAAAAAAACAACAAGATAAATCATTTGCAAAAGATTAACCTAACTATATCATGCCAATCAAAACGCAACACTGCAACGTTTGCCGAGCCGATAATATTTAGCGAATTAATGTTGTTCGTTACAATGTCGGTCGAATATTTGACAGGCTCAAAGTGTTGATGGCACGGGGAAAGATCCTACTTCAGATCGAGCCTCGTTTTAGGATACAGGTCTGCCGCAACAATCGATGTAGAGTCATGAACATGCTTTTCAACAGATTCACAACCACTATTCCTAATATTGCCTACTGAACGTATATATTCAATATAAGGCAGAGGATGCTTGAGTAATAAACGTCACAGTTCTGAAACAACGGTTAACGTCGATTGGAACAATTTCGTATAATGAAAACTTCCCTGTGATATCTGTCTTGAGATTTACTTCTGGCATGACACATCTTGTTTCCAAATCCATACCCTCTGTCGAGATCTCGAGAGATTTAGATGTTGAACTTAGCAATATGGTTCAACCAATAAGTATAGCTTTGTATAACTGTGAAGCATTTGCATTTTAACTTATCAGAAATGCCGATGAAGTGGGTGTATATTTCGGGTAAAAAACCTTAATTTTGGTATTAATGATGAAAATGAAAACTTGATGCTATTTTCTTAAAAGTAATATTTTCCCTGAAAGAAGAGTATATGTAAAAAAACGACTTTTTATTTTGCATTATCTTTCCTCATTGTGGAATGGCAAGGGTTGCAAGACTGACACTCAAAAAAATGATCAAAACATGATTTGCAAAATTAAAATGCCTCCTATTCAAAATGTAAGAACTTTATTGCAAAACAAAATAGTCATTTTGTTATATAGCATTTTAAGAACATAATATGAAAATTTCTGAAAATTTAACTAAGGAAGAGTGAAGTTAAACTCTTTGGAAATCTTGAAATTGGCAGGAAAAAGAAGACAGGAAATCGGGTGATTTGAATACGTTTGCATAAATTAACACTTCTTTATCACGCAACTTATGACTGCTTTACAAACGTAAGGGTGAACCAAACCAATATTTCAATGTTGGGTTAACAAATTTATTAAAATTGAATGAATATTTGCAAAAACGTTATATTTTTAGCTAAATATTTTGTGTTTGGTGCAGCAATATTACTCAAAATGTAACCCCACTTCAAAGTCACCTTCTGATACTTCGACGCATGCGTACGTATGATCCTATTGGAACCGGGGAATATCTTTGTCAATGATGGTAGAAAATTTACCAGATCGAGAGTGACAAATTGTATGGAAAGTTTATGTTTGGAAAATCGATTACGTTGGTTAAGGAAAACCGAAATTAGAGAAATTGCACTCGCTTTTCCGTGATTTCGAGCTGACAAAAGACTCTACAGTCTACTAGCATTACGTTTTAAACATTAATGCCCTGACAAGGTCAAAATACAAAATATCCTGAGTTTTCAAAACAACTCTTTCGTTTCTTAAAGCGTTTCCATTTCCTGACGACAGTCAAAGGGAACTTTTCAAGTGAATTCTAGGTAGGTATTGTGGGTAGGGCATCATTTTAGTTTCGATAAAAACACAATCAGTGAAGTAAAAAATTTATCAAAGTGGAAACTTTATCAAGGATTCAATTTTATCGTTCGTGTCATTGGAATAGCTCGGGTAGCTCTTTTCTTTTAACTGTAAAATTTTAGAAGGAATCAAGTTTAAGACAGAGACCTCCAACCTTAGACTCTGATCTGACTTTTGTAAACGTTGTGCAGTGACATATCTAGGCGCTGTGACCGTCGTTAACTTCATCACAGTCTCTGTGTGCACGACTATGACTTTATCTTTACACTCTAAGATCAAAATGTAACACTGTACCTGATTCGAAATCCAATACGCTCTAGCGACTATCACGTGACTCCATCTATTGATATTGACATAATTCGCGCCAGTCAAAGCAATCTTTGCTACACTTCTTCGCTTAAGCGTGAGAAATTTTGGACAGAGGGAAGAGTTGTGTATAAAAGTTCAAAAAGTGGCAGTTTTGAGAAATTTTATGTATTCAAATTTTATGCAAGAATTATGGATAGATCGAAGTTATATTAATTACGTATTGTATATATGCAGGTATATTTTCGATCATTCCGTAAATATACATGTCACAATTTGTGGATTCACCATATTTGTGAAATCAGCGAAGAGCGTTTGTAAAACTGAGACCGGAGCGTATTTTGAAGCTCATTAAGTAAATACAATTTTCACGGGCTCATTTTTATCATTTTTTTATTTTTCTTTGTTTTTTGTAAAAATCTGAAGTTTTGGTTTTCCCTATTGAGTTAATACAAGGACGGCAGCCATGTTGAATTGAAGTGTCATGTAATATTGGGTAATCATCATGTCTTTCTCTGGTACCAAAGTTTGCATGGTGACTCCGGATTTTATCTATGATTTCAAAAGAGGATGGCTTGAAGTTCTTTGGGAAGTTTTAGCAAATGTTAATGTACTTCAATATTTTGGTGGGAACTAGCTTCATAAAGATTGGCTCACATTTTTGCGTCTTCTCAGCAGTGTGTCAGCTTACTTTGCTTAAAGTTTAATAATTTGTTTTCATATTATGAGGTGAAAACCTTCCAAAAATTTAACTTTACATTGGTCCAGAGTTTGTTAACATTGATGGCATAGCGTACGTATTATTTGTCCCTGCATCAACATTTGCATAATTCTTTGACGTAAAATGTTCTTTTTCGGAAAAGTCTCACATCACCTTCAATACGCTACGCATGCGCAACGTGACATAGTACATATTGACAGCACCAGGAAATGTACTTTGTCAGTGACGACAGGAAATTAACCTGTTTTTCAAAAGTATGTAATTTTATTAAAAAGCGTTACGAAAAATCCCTTCAATCGATAAAATGAAACAGAAATTAACTATCTCTCAATTATCTATTCGATTATTTTTTGTCATCTGAATAACACGATTGGAACTAATTTAGAAGAGTTTGATCTCCATATTTTTCAAATTTCTCAAAAGTATAGGGTGCCTATCGCTGAATGTTGCAATATTACAAATTACTCATAAAAACAAGTGTTTAATGTAAAAAGAAAATCAGATTAGATTACATTTGTAGATTAAACCAACATTACTTCACTATCCATTTATCCCAAATTAGTTCCAATCGTGTTTGAACATACTTTGTGCTTCAAATAGAAAAGTTAGTCACACTTTATTTTGAACTTATCAGGTATCCCTTGACATCCTCGAAACATGAAGTGATTGTGTATATTTTCGTAACGTGCCTTTTGATTTGCACGCCTATTATTAATCACAGGTGTGCGGCAGGTTGTGAATGATAGATTCACACGTACAATGTCTACGAGTCAGTATCTGCAAAATGGGACAGCACTTTTTCTTGAAGTGGCATTAAAAATTCCAAAAATGAATTGAATGACTGGATGAGCTATAAACAGACAGCTGATGTCGCATATCGAAACTAACTTTCCCTTCACACTATTCATCTTTTCTTCGGGCACCTACTTCTCTTTGCTATGATGTCATCCCTGTCAATGTCTCTACTAAAAACACATCCAAAGTAGCGATGTCAATAATTTTGCACGCCACTGACGAATACTTTAAGCCCTATAAGTTGTGTCTGAAATGATAAGGTCAATTTGAGTATGGACATTTGTATGTCTCATAAAGTCCGCCATTTAAACAATCACACAAATTTGCACATATTTTTGTGGTATCCTTATGTCATCAGTAGAGGCGTTAAGAGAATTGAACGAAATGTATTTACTCAGAAGCTGAACAACATGTTTTCAACTTCGTTGACTGGACTTGATTTATTTTTCAATAGGAATCAAAGGATGTAAAAATAGCGTGGGATGTGATTACCCTCCCCTTGATCTGTCTGTGGGCGGAATGGACGGTGGTGTCAGCGGTATTTCCCACAAGTCACGTGACTCAATTCGTCAATAAGTAGGCCAGCGCTGGTAGAGTTAACTATACATTTGTGCATTTTATGCAAACCTTAAATCCAAGCGACACCGTTCAGCGTTATTCACATTTGACTGTGAGGCAGAGAGTCGGAGGCGGATTCTTCATTTCTTATTCAGTCCATAGTTTTTTGTAATTTTTTCTTGTCTCACTGAACTCGATCATAATGGCTGATGAGGAGCAGAAAGGTGATAAAGTTGTGTCGCGGACTGTGGTGTTTTCCTGCCTACAGATGATTATCACAATTGTCATCTTTTCTCTCGTCATCGCAATTCTATGGCTCCACTTCCAAAGCGAACTTTCCAAACTTAAACTTTCCATGGAAAATTTGGACAACTCGCGGGCCAGTGGAGATCAGTCGAGGGATACGTTAACTGCTGGCGGCAATTCAAAACCTTGTGCATGCAATAACCCTGATATCGATTCGGGGACGACAGGTGGCCATGGCGCCGTCATTGCTGACGACAGGAACAGCCAAGACGGAGAAGAAAGTCAGAATTTGTTAAATTGCTGTTCAACAAACCAGGAAACTGTAGAACAGGTAAAAGAAGGCTCCTACTGGCTCCTTCGAGCGTAGTATGCACTGTGACCCGGAAATTCCCACACTATGAATAATGCAATGGGGGATTCCCATACTCATTGTTAACTGATACAAAGGACAGGCTACACAGACTTCATGGTCATTCAGTAGTAAGGAGTGGCGGCACAATTTTAACTACCTGTTTTTGGCGGCAAATTCGTTTCAAATTTCACAATGTATTTCGAATGTGAGGCCAAGCTCACGAAAGTGACGAAAGATTAAAATGCTACGATGTATCCAGTAAAATCTACGATTGAAAAGATTTGCCTTTTTTGCGGTATCTGTTCAACCCATTTCGGATTTAACCACACCCATCGTACAAAGTCAGACCACCTCTAACAACCACTGTTTTCATGGGATTCAAAACCAAGCGTATGTCATTTAAAATCCGTAAGAAAGAATATTATATGTGAATTTACTACTGTGTGCTTTCTCTGTTTGTAAGAGGTAACTCCGGTCTACTCTAAATCGTGTTGAGATGTCTTGTGTTCCACATATCAACGCAGCCCCCCCCCCTCTCTCTCTCTCTC
>LD353375.1:14021-25317 GCA_001465055.1 Ptychodera flava
GTGTGTGTGTGCGTGTGCGTGTGTGTCAGATGGACAGATAGAGAGGAGACAGTCAGATAGACAGACAGTAAAACGAAGAAATTTAATACAAACATACAATGATACAGAGAAGGCAGAAAAAGGATCGAAAATAAGAGCCAGAAAGAACCTCATCTATCAAAACCGTGGTCTTCCTCCAGCTAAGGGAGCATTCGTTTTTTACGGTGGGGAGGGGGAGCCGGTGGAACTTAAGTGATAAATGAAATTTAAAAAGCTACCCTGTCCAAATTACATTTCTAAAATTTGACCCCCCCCCCCCGCATTCATCAATTGTAAAATGCAACCCCTCCACCTCGATTCAGATTTGATTCATTAACTTTTTGCACCCTATGGCCCTCGGGTGAAAAATTTGAACCTTCAAAAGTGTTTGCAAGAAACAGAGTGATCATTTGCTCTTGCAAACATAATATTCTCATCACGTACATTTATATATCTTGTCAAACATTTATAAATATACGGATTTAGCTAGTTTTGTATTTACAAAAAAATATTCATAGTTTCCGCATAGACTACAATTAATGTATGGTGAATCGACATTTCGGTGAAATTTTTAAGTTTTCCATAACTCCATGCAAACCTTCGTAAAATATGACCTTCCCAATCATTGATTATAAAATTTGACCCCTCCCCAAAAAAAGCGGTAACGTAAAAGTCACCCCCTCTCATTTCCACCGACTCCCTCCCCCGTAAAAAAACGAATGCTCCCTAATGATACGTGATGGTTGCTTTTTTGGAAAAAGAAAGATGTCTTAGGATATCAAGGTTGCATTACACAAATTCCTCCAGTTAGTCACCTCCACGCTTTTGATAATTCTACTACGCGATGGGATACTTTTTATCACCGGTAAGTCATTTTCATATCGTAAGGTTTGTTGTCCTATTTTCTCAACTTAGAAATCCGACAATCAACTCATGGGGAGATTGAGCGGCAGATCCAGCGTCTTCTAAACAACAACAGAACTCAAGAACAGACCAATTTAGTTAGCCGTAGTTCAATTCCCGTGGCTGCTCACGTTACCAGAGATTCCATATGTGCAACAGCTGGTAAGTATACAAGATTTGCTTATATGTCAGCTCTTCACATATGTTTGGCTTAAGTCTGTGATGTGTGATTATAATATGCCAACACAATGCAATGTGTGAAAATCCTCGCAGCTATTCATTTATTTACTCATTCATCTGTCGTCCTATCTCTCTATCGGGTAGGGGAGGGACTCCACAAAAAGGTGTACACGTACCGCCTGAATGGTTTTTATGAGAAAACTTAATGAGAAAGAGAAAAAAAGAAGAAAAACACGTGTTTAAAGTTGTAAGCAACTGTCATAATTTCACCGTGTGAATACGATGCGTAGCATGCAATAGAGTACGGTAAAGTGATCGTTGGAATTTAAAGAGAAAGTGAAAGAAAATGAGACGTTACCATCTCTCCAGATAAACAAATCTGAAGCTGTTACGGTGAAATATCAGTTGAAATCGAGCAGAAATGACAAAGTCGGCACATCGGAAACATCCAAGCATAGAATATCATAAAACTTGGTGGCAGGGGATGTCTTTCGCCACTGAGCGTGAACGTTCGTGGTGCACACATCTTATAGGGTTTCCGTTCGGTTAGACATGTACATGGATCACATTCTACTGTATTCAAATCAGCTACTACGGTTTCGCAGGGGCCAGATTAAAACTATTACGTATACATTTTACGAGCAGAAAAATACTGGTTGGCGGACTACCAGGGCAAGATAA
The DNA here is from genome assembly GCA_001465055.1 of Ptychodera flava. NCBI lineage: Eukaryota > Metazoa > Hemichordata > Enteropneusta > Ptychoderidae > Ptychodera > Ptychodera flava. The sequence goes on from LD353375.1 coordinate 15,804, forward strand.
CAACATTTGACGCCCGCGTGTTATTCATAAAGATATTTACAGACAGACAGATACAGACAGACAGCTTCCATTGAAGCAGATCAAAGGGCATTACAGGTAGACAATAAACATTCCTAGGAACGAAATCGCAGTAATTTCGTCGAAATACGTCATCGGGACAAGTTAGGGTCTGTTAATCTACACATGAAAAGTTCTCCATCGTATTGTTTGGCAGCGGAAACGTCATCTGCAGGCTTAAAGTTTGTCAGCTTACAAGGCTGCTGTTAGCAATAAGCTATGCAGACCATTTCATCAGCTTTACATTACCATTTAGCAATACATACGATTTTTGCTGACTTCATTGGGCCCTCAGTGCGTCTACGAAACGATCAATATAACAAAACCTGTGCTCCTGAGCTGTAGTTATGTGTTGTTATGTAATATCCTTCCTTGGTCTATCTATAGCACTGTTACCAAATAGAAAGTGAAAGTAATCTGTTCAACATCGCCAAGCGGTAACACTTGCCAAACCAAAGACGAACTAGTACTAGTCGGTGATACATTATTGAAAGGTTATTTAATTTAATAGAAAACCAATTTTATCGAGGTCAACGCCTATGTACAAAGTATGCGCGACCATCATTTTCTTGGCCGGGATTCATGTTAGAATGCGCCCTCTGACCTACCACTCGTTGGACCTAATTTTAAAGCTCTTGGAGTGAGAAAAATACCATCTTTGTTTTTCGAAATTCGGAAAGTGTTATTTTCCAATACAGTTAACACAGAGAGATGGCGGCCATATTGAATTTCAAATATCGGTAAATGTTATGTAATTTGTTTGCCTTGTACCGACATTTGCACGGTGAGCTCTGATATTTATTCTCGATTTGCTAAGAAACTGGTTGAAATTTTCAGAAAGGAAAAATTAAGTCTTCAACTTTTCGAGGCGCATACTCTCTTAAAGCGTCTAACTGCACCTGTTGATTTATTGTGTTATCAACAGCTTGGTAAACTAACAATAGCATCACCATTCAGCAGGACGGTTTCAATTTCCCTCACATCATAGTTCCTGTAATAATATAATGATGACAATAGTCATTTCCTTAACGGTCTTCGACGATGTTTCGATCAGCAAGTTAGTTTCGAGATGACATATCTGGTAGTGTTTTCGGTGCGCAAGCCACGGAAGTTTCTTTCGGAATACGGTAAAATTGACTGTATTTTGTGACCGTGGTTGCTTTACAGTAATATTTACCAGCAGATAGTGGATTACAAAACACTATGCGATAGTAAGGGTGTTGAAAATTTTATCGACCACACTGGACGTTAAATAAGCACACAGTCATGCGTCTTAGACGAACAAATGAATGAATAAACGGACTAGGTGGAATAAGTTATTGCATGAATGAATGAATGAATGAATGAATGAATGAATGAATGAATGAATGAATGAATGAATGAACGAACGAACGGACGAAAGGACGAATCAATAAATGAACGTTAAACTCAAGACAGTTGAATCTCTTACCTAATTATTTATTTTTATAAATTTCAATTTCAGGTCAACAGATAGAAGGGAATTGGATCAAAGTGGGTCCATGGGAAGCATCCCATGGACTTGCATTCAGTGAAAACGTCAACATGGCCAGCGATGGTTATCACTTGATAGTTCCGAAGTCCGGTCTTTACTTCGTCTATTCACAGGTCAGTAGAAGTACATCTGAAACGATAATTCGGTGTCAAAACAGACCAAAGTACAAGAACACGGATTAGTTTCCACCTTCGATCAAAACATGTCATTTCACATGCAAACATGTCATCACCTCTAGGCCTACCCTAGCACCCCTTGTTAGAGTAAAAAAGTCCAGAATAATAATTTATGACAGTAGGCTTGTCATTAACGATTGTGGTAAAAGGGCCATATTGTGCATGCTCATCTTTAACACTTACATAGTTTAGTTGCCATCGTGAGCTTCGTTTTGCCAGATAGGCCGGTGAGGGCGCATCTCCATATGTGGTCGAAGATTGGATCTTCGTAGCGAACGAGCGGCTGTGAGAGAGTCTGGCACTTGGCTATCTTCTTCCCAACAGTAGAAATTCTGTGTTTTTGCACTCGGTGATGGTTCACAACGTCTTCTAATCACACCAATGAATGTATCTTTTTAGGTTTACTTTGTCTATGAAAGGGAAACTGGAAGATCCAATATCGACAACGAGTTGTTACACCTCACTAGTCTTGGTATGTATTTCAACTTTAATATCATACAGTTTACTTTTTAGTTTTGATCTAGACATGGAAAAAGTTTCTTAATTTTACAAAAAATTCATTCCATTGATCAACAAAGAGATAATTATCCTCGTAGAATACTACATTTTACATAATGCCGACAATTCAAGGGCTACTTTTTGCTCAATCTCAACCGTACCTAAATGAGCGCTCAATGTAAAGATTAGACATTTTTTGAAAACGTTGAATATTTGCACCATACAAAATCAAACCCTTAGTAAGTTATGTAGAGATGTAGAATATGCAATGGATTCATCTATATTGATTTGTTTTGTTTTGGTTTGGTTTGTATTTACAGGTAACACCGATAGAGTCTTAATGAAAAGTGTTCGCGTCCGAGAAGGTCAGGTGACAAATGTCAGCAGTTTCCATTCTGGATTGTTCAAACTTCGAGAGGGAGACAAGATCTATATGAAGGTGTACCTACCTAGCAATGAAGTGAAAGTTGGATGTGATGAGCCGTCGACGTACATGGGAATGTACATGGTCAATGATGACCTGTAAACGTAGTGGGAAAACATCGACTTCCAAAGCAGCTATTTGGAGTAATGTAGCTGCAAGCCTTGATACAGACAACAAGAACATAGAGTCCGGCAGAGACACAGAAAGGCATTACCTATAATCGAAGCTCACAGTTCGTCATTTATAAAACGGTGTTTGCTATATTTTGAGTTATAAGGGAAATGTGTATTTGCCTTTGAATGTGAATATCAGGTGAGCCATGTTTTCTCAATGAACACCAGTATTACAACACAGTGTTGGCGGCGCATTTTTTACGCGGCCAGTCGAGAAAATAATCATACATTGATAAGCTACGATGAACAGAGGAGTTTAAAGTACTTTATTGACCTGTGATTTTCTATGTGAGTTAACGTTGTCTTTCAGGGGCATTTCCAACTAACCAGTTCTCATTTAAAGAACTGTACTACATTGAAAATTTATCAAAATTTCTGATCTAACCTGTGCCATTTATTGTAAATTTGGTCATTCATCGGATGGATAAATTCTGCTTGCCTTAAACCACTGATAAATGGCTAATTTAGGGGACACGTGCAATAACATAGCCACCATTTTGTTTGACTTTCCTTATCTCACACTCAGTGATGATTAAAAAGTCTTTTCTTCACCAAAGCGAAAAATTCAGTCTGAAGTTAGTCTAAAAATTTAGTGGTCATATTGTTCTGTGTGCTGTTCAGTTTTATTCGTTGAGAGTGTACATCAAAAAGTTTAAATATTCGTTTCTTTTTGCAATGCATTAAAGTGTATATTTTTTGTATATCTATTTTGTTAAAATAATGTACAGACACGTCATATTGAGGTGCACGCTCTGTGCATTCTGAAGTTACTAGTAAGATTTTTATCACTAGTAAGAAGAATACCAACTATATATATATATATATATATATATATATATATATATATATATATATATATATATATTATATATACATATATACGGATTATAGATATATAGACTTATTTTTGTAGAAGAGAAGATTATAGCAAATACAGAAGCATGTTTTCATCTTTTGTTGGTGATGACGTTTCTAATAGGTAAACATCAGGGCAAGTGGATCATCGGGTACTCATGCGCGATACTTGAATCAAAAGTAATATAAGTAATATATGCAAGAAAATTGTACAAAGCTTTTTTAATGACGTAGATGGAAACAATTGCATCTGCCATGTGTCAGCCTTCAAATTCAAACAGAGTGGCACTTTCATTCCAGAAATAAACAAAATGTATTTGCTACTGTTGTAACAACAGGTAATTTTGAACACTTCGATAATTCACCTGCGCATGTGTACCTAGCGATCGACCTGCTTTGCCCGTTTGTTACAGGAACAAAGTTACCATCATGTGATGTCATTTCCTTTCTTGTAGTTTCACTTCCAGAACTACCAGCAACTACCTTGTGTCGTGAAATAGTAACATTTTCGAACCAGTAACATAATAAATCCATAACACGGAGGGAAAATGACATCGACAAACTGTCACTTTGGACCGTTCAACAAATTATAAGAAATGTATAGAACTTTTTTTCAATTTATTTTTGCACAAGTGCTGCGATGCCGATAGGCACGGATTGTAATCGCAAAAGTAGCAAGAACATTGAATCCAGTGTACGTTATGTAGGCCAAGACAGCAATTTCCTGAGGGTGCCTCTTGAAGTGAACAAAAATGAGCCCCTAGGATTATGTTGATTTGTAAATATGTGCATTGTTAGCCCACTGCAGTATTCATCTGTTTTGCTATCTTTCCACTTTGATAACATTGCTTGGTCCCATGCTTGTGTTTTATCTGTGCATGCACATACTGACATTTTCTCAACAGAATAATAATTATGCAGAGATGTTTGAAATCGGAGTTCATATGACTGACACCTTAATAATTTATATTTTTGAAAATAAAACATTCAATGATATGAATGAAACACACACTTATGTTAACGATTACGTTTTTTTGTAAAATACTGACAATCTATTCTTACAAATTTATGATTTTCAATGGTTTCGGTAAGAGTGAGGATTAGAGATTATACCCTTTATCATCAGTAACCTGACCCGCATAAAGTTCTTGCAATTTATTTATACAAAAGGCCTGTTCCACTATCACTGACCGGTCTTTTTATTAAGTGTAACTCATAGCTGGAAGATGAGACTGAGTCTAAAAACTTATAAGGAAAGATTACAGCTTCAGACAGACTTAGATTTTGCAGACAGTCGGAATTGAAAAGTCCTATGATCTGGCCACAAGATAGAAAGGTATCACAAAACGCTTATTTCGATATATACTGTCCATAGTTGCACTTATTAAAAGATAAAACAAAATATGTCACATTCATTAAATACTACATTTTCGCAAATATCTATCGTACAAGAATTATCTACTCTTCTTGACTGCACTCAAACTGATGTCAATAGAAGACACAGTTCTCAAAAGGACTATTCTCAAAGACACAGTGCTTAACACAAGACATCCACAAAACATCTTTTACATTTATTTCTGCATCAAAGTCTTAGATTCCGTTCTGACAAGCAATACTGAATAACCTTGTTCACATCTTGATTAATTGCACTAAATTGTTACTAAAACTCAAGATTATACATCTTTTGCCACACAGCTTTAAGCATGGAGAAAAAAGTTTGGAAAACCCCTAAACATATTTAGGATTTTCAGAACCCGCCGCTAGAGGGCGCTTTTTAAAAATCAATGCATGGGTCAGAGCACAGTCTCTCCACTCAGGGAGTACTGTGGTCAGAGTAACTGTTTGCAGGCAGTCCAATGTTTGCGGGGATATGGTTGCCTGGACGATTCCATTATTTTGTAGGGGTGAAAGAGAGAAATATGAATAAAGGAATTTTTTATACGCATATATTTGTAGGGCCTATAGATATACTTTGCATCAAAATAATATTTTATTTTCAGTGTTTGTTACTACATTAAAACATAACTGGCTTTTTTTAAGTTAATAGGTACAACTGCAGTCATGCAATGTAGTTTCAGAATTTTTGTGGTATTAGTGTGATAAATCAGACAGTCCTTTTAAAACACATTACACATACATATACAACACTTGAACCATCATACCCAACTCTGTCAATATTATTTTCCAGTGGAAGTAAATTTCAATTTTAAATGCGTTAAACGGTTTCATGAGACTGATTTGATTTATTTTTGCAAAGTTTTAATCTCATAATAGAATCATTTTACAATCAAGAGTATCACATATCAGTCTTTGTTTTCTAGATAACAGAACTGATTTGGTATGGCGGAATTGAGGTTTATAGATCCAGACCAAGTAGTACAGACAGGAAAGAAAAAAGATACTTGGACATTTAATGCAGTTCAATTTTTTATTAAAACCGTTTATCAAATTTTTACATTTACACAGGATATTCATGTTATTTACAATTACATTTTATGTTTACTTTTGTCAGGATGTGACCAGAGATCTTGATCCTTGACTATGTATTACTAAATAATATAATTGTGGCATGACTAAGGAGGGATGCATTGCTACCTATGGAGAGAAGTAAGGACATATTAACTACTCATAGAAACAATTAGTTACCTGGAGCAGTTTAATGTATGTATCAAAGTGAGCTGGCTTTGTTAAAGGCTCATCTATTTCACCTGCTTGCTGTTGGTGACAAAACAGTTTCACATCAAGCTCACTGCATGCTGCTGCCATCATTTGAAAGAATCTATGAAAGATTCCCAGGCTGAGATGCAGCCCTCAAACTGCTACCTTTTGGGAAAAAAAATTTTAAATCAACTTTGAAAGCATGAGAATTAGTGACAAATTAGGTATAAGTATCAGTAAATCAAAAATATCAAATTTCAAGAGATTATGGAAAGTGTTCTAACCCTCTTCAAAGGGATGTCACAGTATGGCTTGGCTATACAATTATGGTAGAGTGACCCTGGAGATTTCTTACTGCCAGCTTGTACATACTGGTAGTCACTGTGATCTTTCTTGATTTGGTCTAAGGTCCTTGGTTGTACATCTTGTTCTTCAGGTGGCAATAAAGCTGTACTCTTGGTGGTCAAACACCATAAACAGAAATACTTTCCTACAAAAGTAAAGGTGCTTTAGTGAATTGTGTCATTTCCTGAAATGTAACATTTGTTACATTACTGTGTTAAGAAATCAGTGTCTTTTGTAAGTTTTGAAATGTAATTATGCATATGTCTTACCAGATGCACCTGACAAACCATACATCATGGTGAGATAGGCATAGTATCCAGCTAGACTGAGCACTATTTGTTTGCCCCTATAAACATGATAGAAAGAATAAAGGTGAAACATGAATGCATTTGTACATGGAAAAAACAGTTTTATTTCATTCATTGTGCTTTGTATGCCAATATGACACACCACCAACCAAAGTTCATCTATGGTGACTAAAACATTACAGCCCTATTACATGTAAACCTATAGGACTAATTCAAAAATAATTTATAGAATTATTAAGAGACGCCCTGGTAATAAACATCATTGCATGGGCACATCATATCTACAAACAGAAATGAAATTATGTCAACTTACTTTCACACATAACCATCCTAGTGCATTAACCTGGTCTCCATCGATTTTGTATAAGGCTAATCTTGTGTTTGTATCTGAGTTGCCAGCACAGAAAATATTCCACACAACAGTGTTATCCACTGAGTTGGGGTGAGCCAAGTTACACACTTGAAATACTGACTTCATGGTTTCTCCCCTTTATCCCCACCAAATTTTACAAGTATTTGATCTGTGGCAAGGCTAGATAGCTGTCTGGTCTGAAAACAACATACTTGTTAGCAAGTACAAAATACAATTTCTCCTGTCTTGAGATAAAAAGATTATTCTCAATTAACAGAAATGAAAAATAGAAATATTTGATAAATAATAATAACAACAACATCATCATCATCATCATCATCATCATCAGAGTTCCCTATCATGCAGGGAAAGGGTTAACTATTATACATGTACTTGTCATATACTACTACCCAGTGTCTGTAGGAAAATCAAAGGATACATTTTATGAGTTATTGTTAGCACAAGTCAATGCATAAAACATAAGACTTAATACTGTAGGTGATAGGAAAACTTCTTTGCTGCATATGACTACCACTCATACTAAAAGCATTACAACGATTGCCTTTTAACAAACTATGCCATGCAGCCTTTTAACCATAAATTTACCTTTCAAGATGGTTGAGTCTATCTAGGACAGCAGTAGCAACATCATCAACAGCAAGACAAGGAGCTAGCCTAATCTCTGAACAGTGTTTGCCATCAGGGCCTTTGACTGCAAAATGAAATGGTAAATTCTGTGCTACCAAGTTGTACTGCCTTCCCTTTGCTTTCTCTCTATCCTTGGCTTCACTCTGCAGCCTGATTTTCCATTCTTTGAACCGTCGACGTCTGTGAAATAAATATAGCTGTTATATCTAGTCAATTAAGGAACATGAGTTGAGCAACAATGTTCCTACAAAAACTGGAGATGAAAACTTGAAATCAGTTTAAGTTGTCCTGTTAAAATCTTGGAGATAAATGGTTAGTGTGCACTTGAAAAGTACCTCCTCAATTTTCTTAAACTGCTCCAAGACAAACCAATTTCAGTTTTCAAACAGAGACCAGCATCATCTAGAATTTCAGGTAGGTATAATGCCAACACAGATTTTCTCTTTTCCTTTTTGCAAAGACTTCAGCTCTGCTTGCAACTATGGTGCCACCATGGAGCTGGAGCCAACTACTTGGGAACATGTCTTGTTCATAATGTGTGCCCTCAGTTGCAGTGTTTTCTGTGACACATCAGTGTTGTCTTTTCCTGGAGCCCTTACGGACAGTCTCAGATTGTCGCATAAGTTTAAGAAACGATATTCCTTCATTTAGATAAAACCCCCCTCCTCCCCCCTCCCCCAACGAAAGTTCAGAAGTGCAAAATGTTGATGTCTGCCTGAGAGTACAATGTAGCATTTTACTATAGCTAGTGAAGAACTAGTGATCACAAAATAAAAGTGCGAAAGTGACGTTCACTAATTTAATGGAGGTCAAACCCTTCCCCACGTAAACTAACGAATTTCGCGTTTGAACTTATGCGACAATCTGAGACAGTCCCTTATAGTCTTCATATGAAAGGACTAAACAAGAAATAGATCAAATCAAGTATTATCATTAAAATAGATCAAATCAAGTATTATTATTATCATTATTAATACCGGTACTCGTTTGTGACCAAAATCGTCAAATAAAAGAGAATACAAGAACAGTCAATAAAAATACATCACAATAACTCACTCTAAAACTGTACGATGTAATTATTTATGAAAATATATTCAATAAAATACACTGAATAAGTCAAAATAATTTCATTCATATGCTTTTGCAACTTACTAATTGTATACTCTGTGTCACAGATTCAAAGTGAAAGTCATATTTTTTGCGAAATTATATTAAAAAACCAATTTACATTAACTCACCTGGCCTTTTGTTTTAAACCTGATTAAATCCTCTCTGTTTTCACTACTTAACTGTATCTTTCGTTTCACAACCTTGGATGCAAGGTCTTCAAATCCTGGCACCTGTTCTATCTGTTCATGATCAAGCAGAACACCAACTGCCTGGACTGGTGTAACAGGTTTCAGCTTTGAAGTTGGTAGTGTGGATACAGTGGGGTTACTGACAAGTCAAGTCTCCATGTTTGCTGGTACAAGCATTATGTTCTACAAGTACCGGCCTTGAGGTGGGG
>LD353379.1:53225-94671 GCA_001465055.1 Ptychodera flava
TAATATGTTGTTCTGGGTACCTCTCTGAAATGCATTCTGAAGAAAAAAATTCTGTTGCAATTTGTGGTGGGTTAGGTGCCAAAATCTCGTAGATTGACTGGACTATAGGTAAACGTCATTGCATCTTCATCCCATGTTGCGTTTCTCCATTGTTCTGAATCAGTGTTCCATTTCAAAGTGAGCTCAAACCCATTGGCAACATAGGCCCCAGCATTACTAGATAATGCCAACGAGTACGAGGGATGTAAGTAATCTAGTTGCACGGCACCCATTTGAACTTCATCACCGATCTGCATGGAGCCAGCACCAACTCTTGCATCATCACTGAAGCCAATATGGCCTGCCATGTAATGATCTCGTTGTCGTTGTTTCCATACCAGCTCGTTTCGTTTGTGAATCCATTGCCAGTTGGCATGGTGTATGTGCACATGGTCGACAAAGAGAAGATCTTTGGTGTCGTTTGGCCCATCTTCCCCTCGTATTATGGTAACAGTGTGTCCCTGGTCATGCCAATTATTTGGATCATGGGCTTCAGATTTATTGTTTAAATCTAGATGCCTCACTGAGTACGACTTGGACGCATTTGATTTGATGTTAATCTGAAAACAATTAAATACTAAAAGTAAGTTCCCTTAGCTCATTTTTGTGTAATATAACAGGAGATGGGTCATCCACACCACAACAAGCTCTCAGATTTAGAATAGCTTTTTCCAACTGATGTTGGAAGAAAGTTTTGAAAATTGCCAGCTAGAAATTACTTTTCGGAATGAGGCAGCTCACTTTCTGCAAAATTAAAGATCCTTTGTAGATTTAAAATTGCTGTAGTTTAGTCAGAGAGGTTTTACAAACTTCCTTATTGTAACCATTCTATGAGTTATTTTCATAAAAGTTCCGTTTGTAGCTTCGGAGTTCGATTTCGCTATCTTACAAAATTGCCATGACACCTGTCAGCTCATACAAAATACACGACTACGTTCTTTAAAGTTTAAGACATCGTGGACAAGATATGAAAGATACGAAATTTATAGCTTACCATACTGAACACTGCAACTTATAGTCAAAGATGTTCAGGAGTAGATGGTTGCGGTCTCCAGTGATCTGTAGAGAAATTTTCAATTTCATTAAAAAACCAGTTGCATATCAAATGAGGTACCATTATTAAGTTAGTATTACATTGTAAGTATTAACAAGCATGAACTTAACTTTTCTATAGTGAGGTCGATCAATCGATGGAAACAGGTGTCTGTTCACAGCGGTGATGAAGTAAAAGTGAAATAATAGGGGATTCCCTCACATGCTGTCTCTGCATTGAGCTCCGTATGTGTCCAAGGAGAGTGTCAGCGAAGTATGGCTGCAATTTTTAACGTTGTTTACTTTATTTCCTAGTTAAGTTTCTTACCAATATAAAGGTAGAATGAGCTCCATAGGTATTCGGAATCCCCAAGTTTTACAACACTTTCCTAATCTACAGCTCATGTGGGCTCTTTTTGAAGCTTTTGGAGTAAATAATCTTATGTTTTGTTAATATAAAAAAAATCCATAGAGTTAACATGGGGATAGAGGCCATAATGAATTTCAAATCGGTAAATTTAAAGCACTTTGTTCCTCTTATACCAAAATTTCCATCCGTGACCCTGATATTTATTCTGGATTTTGAAATAAATTAGTCAAAGTTTCCTCGAGAAAAGTTTGAGCAAAAGTAAACGTCCTGTAAGTTCGAGGCAAGTACTACCTTAATCATAACACTCAAACACCAGATATGAACTGAATGTGCTCACGTGGTTTACAACAGGTTCATTACATGGTAGTACGCTTCACTGAAAAATCAGATATCTGTCAGATCATTATATGTACCAGGTTTTATCAACTTTTGCACAGTACTCTTCACTTCACTTCACTTCACTTAAATGAGCTGTTTTTCAACTAGACACTGCTCAATTCTTCATGGGACGATTATATTTCTAGCGTTCAACATCTATAACATGTTTCATCAAATTTAATGCAGTAATTTCGGAGTAATATCACTAAATTTCATTAAATATGCAAATGAATCCTTAAGTAACTTGACACTGATCAGTGCTTCACGCGACAATTAGCTGTTTAACAGATCAATATCTGTAGCAGGTTTCACTATATTTGATGCCATAATTTTAGAATTATCTCACCTATTACAAAGTTCGTTATATATGCAAATGAATTTTCAATTAACTACACACATTTAAATGCTTCACAACACAGTCAGATATGTGTCGGATCAGTATCTGCAGCAGATTTCATCCAATTTGGTGCAGTTATTTCAGGTTTATAATACTAATATAACTCTTAATCTGGTGATGAAGTCGGCATTTCAATCTGAACGGCATTCTGTTATAAATGTCTTACACAGTAAAATGTTAACATAAAAGTTCGTACTTTCATATAAGCTTAATTTATTCAGGCCACCATTTCAGAACAACAGAGTGCCTGCGATATACATCGATTAAAACGACTCCTTGGTCAATGAGGTTCTGCAGCTTGAAAGATTTCGATCGTGTTTTAGCCGATATCTTATCAATCAGACCGATAACCTATCTGATATCAAATGAAATTTAACATCCCTTACTCAAGTTTTTTCATGTCTGCCCTTGTTCTTTATCCGTGAGGGACTTGGCGGTTTCTTTTGTCGTAGGTGGGGATCTGTAAATTAATCGGTTTCACTCTGCATTTGACGTTGGTGATAGGGTATCACCACGTTTTTGAAATGCTCAATAGCGAAGTGTCAGTGTTTTTTGAATTACTACACGGAGTCATATTGCCTAAAATGCATTGTACCAGTCACGAATTTCATCATTTAGTAGCAGTTTTCGGCGCTCATAACTTCAATAAATCATACACATATTTTTCAGCGTGCCTTGGGGCGCGTACCTTCAGTATATCAGACATATATCAGTGATATTTGGACTTTTGAAAATTGAAAGTCTGTTTTGCGAAGTAGGCCGGGCCCGATGCAGGCGGCAGAAGTTGCAACTGAAAAATGACCTGAGGGCAACGCTGCCCTCAGGGCAGTTCAGAGAGGAGTAAACACGAGCACAACATTCAGTGACGTCACTGAGGAATTGTATGTCTGCCTTTAGGGCAGCTCAGATATATTGCTGCCCTCATGGCAGATTGGCAGATAGAATAGGAAATGTATGTCTGCCCTGAGGGCAGCTCTGGTATATTGCTGCCCTCAGGGCAGATTGGTAGATATACACTGTGCAATACTTTAAGGATAGGAAATGTATGTCTGCCTTGAGGGCAGCTATGGTATATTGCTGCTCTCAGGGCAGATTGGTAAATATACACTATGCAATGCTGTAAGAATAGGAAATGTATGTCTGCCCTGAGGACAGCTCAGATATATTGCTGCCCTCAGGGCATACATATATACATTTCCTATCCTTAAAGTATTGCATAGCGTATATCTACCAATCTGCCCTCAGGGCAGCAATAGTTCTGAGCTGCCCTCAGGGCAGACATATCTATCCTATCATTACATCATTGCATAGTGAAAAGCTACCAATCCGCCCTGAGGGCAGCAATATATCAGGGCTGCCATCAGGGCAAACATACATTTCCTATTTTTCAGCATTGCATAGTGTATATCTACCAATCTGCCCTGAGGGCAGCAATATATCTGAGCTGCCCTCAGGGCAGACATACAGTTCCTATCCTTACAGCATTGCATAGTGTATATTTACCAATCTGCCCTAAGGGCAGCAGTATATCTGAGCTGCCCTCAGGGCAGACATACAGTTCCTATTCTTACATATCATTGCATGCTGCATAGTGCAGTGACGTCAATGAATTTTGTGCAAATGTATACTCCGCTCTGAGATGCCCTGATGGCAGCGTTGCCCTCAGGTCATTTTTCAGTTGCAAGTTCTGCCGCCTGCCGGGCCCAATATCCTTTTACGTGTATTCTTTCCTAATATCTTATAAACAAGCCCGATCGCCTATCTGATATCCAATGAAATTTAACATCCCATCATGTCCGCCCTTGTTCTTAATCTGCAAGGGACTGGGCAGTTTCTTCACCTGGGGAAGGGGGATTCATGGGAGGGGGTCACCCTGGTTTTTACATTGGTGATGGGGGTCATCATGTTTTTTGAAATGCTCATTTCATATCAAAAGGTGGGGGTCAGTTTGTTTCTGAATTACTATACGGAGTCATACTTGCCTAAAATGCATCGTACCAGCCACGAATTTCATCGTTCAGTTGCATTTTTCGGTGCGCCCTTCGGGCACATAAGTTTTATATCAGACGTATATTTAAGGTGCGTCCTCCGGGCGCGTAACTTTAATATATTAGACATACACTTTTTGCCACGCACCCGGACGCATAGCTTCATTATTACTTATTATTGTGTGAATGCATGGGTTTATGTGTTCGAGAGCAGGTGACAATTTACCCGACACCAGGAGGACAAATTGTCTTCTGCTGCGAGGACACATAAACCCATGTATTAAGGCAATAATATTTTCATTACATGCCTCTTCACAGTTAACGCTATATGACATTTGGTTCCATGCTAGGTATTCTCAAACGATTTTAACATTATCAACCAGCATCAAACAGATTTTAACGAAAGTCAAAATACCCATGCGCGTATTGATATTTTACAACTAGCGTGAAGCGCCTATCGTAACTGAAGGTATTTCCGTCATGGCTGACAACATTGTAGAAGACAATCACGTTGGTGAAATGATCGAGTGGCTAATGTCTAGTGGCTAAGCTCGACGAACTTTTGGGACCAGTGCCCGAAATAGTGTACCCGATGAAGTTGACGATTTTTATACGAGCGAATCAGAAGGAAGAATACGGTTAAGTTTACTGAACGTGATGTCCGTAGATGTACCGAATGCAGTGAGACACGCCAGCTGGAGTGCATGGAACAGACCAATCTAAATGAATTACTTAGCAAGTTTTTCATTTCGATAAGAAAGATGGATGGCAAAGAATATGAACCCTCGACCCTGACCAACATGAAGTGCAGCCTAGAGAGATACCTTCGTAGTACGAATTACTCAGCAACTTTGAACGACCTATTTCATTAACTGAACCAAGCGATAAGAGCGAAACAGGTTGATTTGAAAGGCCATGGTAAAGGAAGACAGGAGTTGAAGTCGGAAGAAATTTCACAGAGGAGGAAGAAACTATTGGAATAAATAATCCGCAGAGCACGAATTTCACCATGTTCTTTTTATTCGGAAAACACTTTGGAATGAGAGGTAGAAACGAGTGTAACGCCCTAACCCTGTAGAGATTTTATCTTTAAGCGTCCCTCACGTGGCCAAGGCGTGTAAAGTTCATTGACTCAGATCGTACGAGAAGCAGATAAGAGATAGTGTGATAGTTTAATTAATTATTGATTAAGATTTCAATGAGAACAATTTAGAACGGGACATTCCATGGTGTGATCTTATTTAATCTTAAAGGCGGAGCCTCCCTTTAAAAGGGCGCCAACCTATGGCGGCGTTCATTGTGTAAGTGGACATCAAACAGGTAACACGAGGGCACACGCTCCAGAAAATGCCACTTTTTAGTTTTTTCCGACCGCAAAAACGCTGACAGACGGCCGAGCGGTCAGCACAAAGCTGCTGCCGATCAAACCCTGTGGTTATATTCAAATTCTAACTTGACAGGACAACGTTTTTTAAGGAAATTGGAGTGTGGTGCTGAGGAATAAATGACCGTTGGCAATTTGAACCGACCGTCAATCAAACGGTTATATAAGCTCTGTTTGCAGGATTAGCAAAAGGTGACAAAAGATTGAGACCAGTTTGTGTAATTAATGTTATAAAAATCAAACATCGTACTGGCCATGTGTTTGACTGGGAGGAGAACTCCACTAATGAGAGAACCTGGGATTGAAAAGTGCGGCTTTAAGAAACAATCAAAGACTGGCGGGAAAATTACCACGTGATAACTTTTTTAATTATGTAAGTCTTGAGATGTATTTAACTTTGTAGATAACTTGGACTTGATGGACTAGAGATCAGACCTTTGACACAATGACAGTGAACGACACGGTCGCCATCTTGAAATAAAGTACAAGGTTGTGTTACGATCTACATCTTGGTGTGTCAGCTTCAGTTACTGAAAACATTACGATTCAGACCGGTACCTCAACTCGTAATTCCCCTAAATACGAGCGCGACACGAGCATCGGCAACTAAAGTTTGGCGACATCGTGACCGGCCGCGATACCGAAGGCAATGAATATCTAGAGTTTCACGAGAGATGCACAAAAACAAGGGATGGAACTACAACAACTGCACGAGAATTCGCCCCAAAAATGTTTGCCACGCCAGGAAATCCTAAGCGAGATCCCCGTAGCGCTTTATCGTGAGTACGTGAAACATCGACTGCAAGAAAGTTTAAATCCGAGTTTGACTTTTACCTCACATGATCACGTCTGACGTTTGAATTCATGCAAGGCCATGAGGTAAGAACACTCTCGGAAATTTGATGGCAAATGAAGCTTGTATATCGGGTCGAAAAACACTCAGTGCGTAAAACTTGTGCGTTTATCGTCTGCCGGTGTTGCTCATAAAATTGCGAAGCTGACAGGTCATCAAGAATGGGCTGGCCTCCAGCATTATGACCACGGACTCGATCTCAGTGAGCAGAAACTAATTTCTCACATTCCTGGCCGCTGGGAGTGCGGGATCGACGGTGTGAGAAAAATCGATCCCACACTCTCAGATATCGTACCACACTCTACAGTAGATATTACACGAGCTCTGATTTTATGATAAACAGCCTTTTTCGTTGCACGCGCAAAATGTTATCCAGTGGCACGACAAGTAATACATGGACCAAAACTTCAAAGTAAGGGGTGGACCATTTGATATCCTGGAAGATTTAAAAAAAAATATTACCAGTGAATTTCATTGAAAAAAAAATGAGCCAGAGGGGGCTAAGGAAAAAAAGATGGCTCACTAAGGTGAAAGAAAAAATCCATCAAAAGTTACTTTCTTGAACACAGTTTTTTATTTTCATTGCGCCCTTCGGGCGCAAACTGAAGACTGTGTCAAAAAACAATGGTTCTTTGGCCAAATACATTTGGGGATCCACAAAGTCATCATTCAGTTGCATTTTTCAATACGCCCTTCGGGCGCATAACTTTCATAATAATAAGACATATTTTTCAGAGCACCTTCCGAGCCCGAAACTTTGATATTAGACATATATATATCTGAGATACCTGTATGTTTAATATTTTTCAGCGCGCCCTTTGGGCGCATTACTTTAACCCTTTGCAGTCCAGAGAGCCCTCAAACGCCCTATGGGGGTGCGGACAAAGCGCCCGAACATTCCAGACTTCCGGGTTGATTTGAAAATGCGGGAAACGTAACGGTTTTCCGTGATGAACGTATCATCAGTTTCTGGTGACGTACTAAGCAAATGTGAGGCTATATTTTCCCGCTCATAAATATTCAGGTTGCCATTAAAAGATTTTGAATAAAATCGATCTGCGTTTCCTGGGACGCGTCGCCAACTTCAATTTTAAATTCTTGTTTACGTCTTTCCGTGGCGTTTACCGTCAATGAAAAATCATGGATCCTGGTCGGGCAAATGCCGAAGTCGTGAGAATTTTCATGGAAGACGACGATGAGGAGGAATTTTTAGGCTTCCCAGACGTAGAAACAGCGAGTGACATCGACGTAGGAGAAATCGATGCGGCACTACGGCAAGTACTGGAGTTTGAGGACGGCGAGCTACAACCCGAAGCGCCTGATAACTTGCGTGAGATTCCTTGGTCGGCCGATCTTGAAAATTTCGATCTTCCGAATTTTCTGGTCGCTGAATCTGGTCCAAATCATCGTTTAGGTGTCGGAGCTCAGCCGTGAGATTATTTTTTTCTGTTAATTCCGCCTTCTTTTCTTCAACGGGTTGTCGATGAGATCAACCGCTACGCAACTCAGAGTCAACGCATCAATGGCGTTGACCCGTACTGGTATGAGACGAAGGTAGGTGAAATGCGGGCTTTCATCGCCGTGAATATTTTGATGAGAATCCACACCGCCCCAGACGTAAACGACAACTGGTCAACTGATGAAAGATTGCAAGTACCGGGGATCGCAAAAGTACTGCCGAAGAACCGGTACAAGAAGCTGTCGCAGTATTTTCACATCAACAACAACGAACTCGATCTGCCCGCCGGTGACCCCAACCGTGATCGCATGTTCAAGGTTCAACCTCTCCTTGACCTGGTTCATTTTTTTATGTGCCATTTCTCGAGCTGTCGATCGATGAGGCTATGGTCAAATTCAAAGGCCATCGCTACATGATCCAGTATATGCCAGCCAAGCCAGTCAAATGGGGTTTCAAGGTGTGGATGCTTGCTTGTCCCCGTACCGGATAATGTCTGAGCCTAGATCCCTACACCGGAAAGAAAGGCGGACAGGTAGCACAGAAGGGCCTTGGATACTCAGTCGTATAGAATCTATTAAGGATGTACCACAACAATTTCTTTTCTGTCCCTTAGCATGACTAAACCATTAGAGGAAAAGATCATATTTGTTTGCTCTTTACTGCTCCTTATTGGCTCAATCTATCTCATTCTGGCCCCTTATTGTTCTTTATTGCTCGTTACTGCTTGTTTCTGGTCGTTATTGGCCGTAATTGCTATGCTGCAGCTCGTTACTGGTAACGGGCTGCATCATGCCCAAACATGCCAAAGAGGACGGTATTTCCAGGATTGGCGGGAACTGCGTCTGCAGATTAATTTATGGACAGATAGCCTACAGATCATATTTTTGGGCTCGTTATGGCTCGTAATTGGCTCGCTCTGTCTAGATCTAGGTCGTTTTTGCTCGTTACTGTTCATTTCTGATCGTTATTGTTCGTTATGTCTAGTTACCGGATTTACAAACACCCGTATGCAAATACCTCAGCTGGCTTCAGAGGCTCAACCGACCAAGCCTTGCCAGGTGCCTGCAGGCGTCCTTCAGAAGTAGCAAATTTCGCGTGTCGTTTACATTTGACTTTGATGCAATGCATAATTTGACCAAACACCCCCTGCACTCTGATCTCTTCCTATGGAAATTCCTGGAAACCTTACAACAGAGAGCCCCATTTACACTTTAATTTTGGATGACAGGGTATGTTTTCCATCAATTATTGTTTGAATAGTGTTATCGTACGCTCTATGCAGTTCGTTGTAGCTTTAATACATTATTTTGAAACCCTGTTATACTTGCGACGTGGCTGTGACTCGATCGTACAATGTTCTGATTGTCAATGTTCATGTTTGAGAAACGGTACAGAAGCTAAGGTGTCTTCAGCAGATGCTTAAATAGGGCTTTTCACAGGCTCTACGTGATAGGCTAAAGCTATGCTAAGCTTGGTAATAGGCTATAGCTATGCCAAGTTTGGTTTGCCTATGGTGAAGTACATTGACGCGGGGCAATGTGGAAGTTAAACCCTCAAGCTATATATTATATACTATAACTTGTTGTCGCTCATTAGGATTTTTTAGTAATATTAACTTCATTTGAAAAATACTCATTTACAGTTGAGCATGCATCTACCTCCAATAAACAAGTGAAATGTACAGCAATTCCAACGTTTGTGCAATTGGACCGCGGACTTCAAGAATGTCATTTTTTCACTAAAACAGGCAGCCCTGGCCCCAATTACTAGATCTGTACCCCAATCTTCTTTTAAAAACAACATATAGATATTTCCGTGCTAGGGTTTTTGTAAAGTATAGTGTTCAGTTGCACTGGTTCAATATCAACAATAACAAACTTCTGTCTTTCAATTCGCTCATATTTACTCATCCAAACCCATCAACATTTGGATATATGGTAATCAGATGATCCTTAAGACTTTAAAATATAAACTGCTACCTGGTATCAAACATGTGATTCCTGAACACAACACTTTTGACGAAAAATCAGAATATTTAATTCAAAAATACATAGATACCAAAATTATGCTATTCAACCAAATTATCGCGTACATTGTCCCTACCAACATATGTACCACATATCGAAGTGAGAACTCTCTAATCTATTCAAATATTGCAGTTTATGAAAAATCATATATTTTTTTCTTATTCTGCTATCAACATCTACAAGATTCCATTTTGTTTTAGATAACCATCTAAGCATTCCACATTTCGAAGATGGTCATATTTGAAGTAAGCAAGTCATCGTTGATGACACAGTCCCTACTTGTAAATGGGTACTTTCATTACAAGTCCTTGGAGAGGATAGAGTCCTGTTAAGTAGTTGGGTATGCGATTAAAAATACTGCAATGTAGATAAGGCTTAATGGTCGAGGATGAGTTCCATGGTGGCGAAAGCGTAAAACCAATCAGCGCTGCCACCCTAATTACAAAATGTCATTAAATAAGTCAATTAGAATTAATTGACAGGATGTTGCCAAACATATTTGCATCCTATCATTACAATGACAGATTATCACCTGTACCATATTTCATGAAGTCTGAGGCAGTCCTTCTAGACATTCACCCTAAAAACAAAAATTCAGTATGTATATGCTAATAAGCAATTAAATCAAGCGATACCATTGAATTGTATTTACAACACTGTGAGATCAACATCTGTACCAAGTTTCATCATATTTGATGCAGTATTTGTGGACAATTTAATTAGGAAAGTTTATTAAATATGCAATTAATAATGAATTAACATGACACTTATAAATGTCGTTGTTCTCTGTAAAAGCAATTTGAACTTAAAATCTGTACCAAGTTTCATAAAATTTGATGTACTATTTCTTGACATAATCAGCCTAATTACGAAAATTCAATAAATACGCATATCAGCATTTAATAGACATGACACTGCTTCACATCATGAAAAACATTGATATTCATATGTGTGATGTAGGTCAGTGTCCTTCTACCAACTTTCAATAAAATCGGTTGTTACCTGTCTAAATTGTAACAAAATGGTCTCCGCGCAGCCATATTGGATTGCATTGCGAAATAAATTGACATACATATGTATGACATAGGTCCATGTCCTTGTACAAACTTTTAATAAAATCGGTAGAGACATGTCTGAGTTATGGCTCCGGACATGAAAAATAGAGACAAAGTGGCCGCCAAGAGGCAATGTTGAATCGTATTGTAAAACAAAGCGAAGTTCATATGTATGGTATAGATTAATGTCCTTGAACCAACTTAGAATAAAATCGACTGAGACACATCTGGATTAAGGCTCCGAATATCAAAAAATCGTAACAAAATGGCTACAAAGAGGCCATATTGAATCGCTTCGTAAAACAAATCAACGTGCATATGTATGACATAGGTCAATGTCCTTGTACCACCTTTGAATAAAATCGGTTGAGACATGCCTGAGTTATTGTTCAGGACATGAAAACATTGTAACAAAATGGCAACGTAGCCGCCATATTGGACCGTATCACAAAACAAATTAACGTGCATATGTAAGATATAAGGAGTTATCCTTGTATCTAGTTCGGATGAAGTCTCTCCTGGCATTTCTCAGAAATTTTTGTCAATGGATGGATGCACAAACAGATGAACTGACGGACGCAAGTACAGACGGACATGACCAAACCTATAAGTCCCCCAGACGATGTCCACGGGGATTAAAACTGATGGATGGATAGGCATACAGACACACTGACATATACACAGACTGACAGAGTGATGACACTGGCCCCTAGTATTCTTTTGCCCATAGAGGGTGTCAAATCTGTAAAGATTCAGTTGGATATAATGATAAATGCAGGCACTCAGAATGACTATGTTACTTAAATTTGATTATTTTGTTGTCCTCTCTCTACTTATGTGATAATTGTTAAGACAATAAACAGGCATGGCAGTTTATGTGTTTTCAGGCAGACAGGTAACTTTTCTTGACTTTTCATGAACAATAGACGACCTTGACTGAAATACCTAACACTGAATGACTGTTTACATTTTGTCCATACACCAGATACATGGAGAGATTTCTACATGCGACTATTAACTCAGAAACTCTACAGGGAAAAGTGATCATTATTTTATTCCAGTACAACTTGTGTATCCACTTTTGGAGCAACTTGCAAAACCAATTACACAAAGGTGATGACATTAAGATTAACTTGAGCATTTTCACTATGGTGAACTTGACTAATCCTTCCAATCTCCACCAAACTAGGTGGTTTCACAGTGAGCAATACTCTCGAAAACTCCGCAAAGCGCAGTGACCTACTATTCACAGATATCACAGAATGACATCTTCCGGGGTCAAAGGGCACTTATGCCGCTCGGCGGCTGAAATCAAACTTTAATTTTTAAACTGACCATTAACTACGGATTAAAAAATCTAGAATACGATTCATCATAAGCACTGAGGTAAAATCTATCCCAAGTGAAAGTTTCACGTCCGCCCTCATTTTTTTAGTGTAAAAAACTCGATTTTTTCGGCAGTTGGTTAGTCGAGTGGTGCGAGACACTTAGTTTTGATTTGCTCATATGCTCGTAAAACGCCGTCATTTCCAGTAATTACCGAACGAAAACTAAGTTAGATATCTCACCTTTTATTTTTTGCTTGTTTAATGCTAAATGACAGATCACAACACGCTTTAAGTATTGCCGTAAAAAAGTGTACATTCACTGCACGACGGCCGTATTCAAATATTAACGGTCTACACTCTTAAAGATATCTTGCATGCAAATGAGCCCTTGGCTATCTGGCTGTTATGGGATGAACGGTTTCTGAAAATAAGAGTTTATTGACCAAACTTTGCACAAAAAAACAATAAAAATTTCACCAAAATTTGATCAAATCTAGCTAAAATCTGATAAGAACCTGCATACCAAGTTTCAACCAGATCTGGCCTCAGTTACATTATTCTAGCAATTTGCATGATTTTCACTATTTAACTTATTTGCATATTTTTGACACTTACATGTTCTTTTGAAATAACTTTGTATCTCCACCCAAGGGTGCACCTGTACAATAAATATACAAGACGGGTCGGTGCAGCGGTTTTGGAATTGTTGATGTGGACAGACATACACCCGCACATATATACGTATATAAAGACGCCGCCGACTTAACAAATTTGACCTAATGAAAGGGACCCCAGGTAATATGCAATCCCCAAATAAAACTTTGGGCAAAGTAAAACACACCCTCTATTGAAGCTTGCGCCAAACATGCTCGATTCCAGCATTTCTGTTCTCTAATATTATCATAATTTTCAAAACGAGCAACCTAACGGTCGATACACCTCCAATGTGAATGCAGAGAAGAACTATTTGTGACGCATGTGTTAATGAAGAAGGTAGAAATCTCTGATAGCTGATTTCAGTGGCCAGACAAAAACGAAAAAACTAGCTGCAAAATAGACAATTGAAGATTTCATCATATTTTGAACAAATCACATTAAAATATCCCTAAGAACATGTCATCCAAAACTATAATCGTCTAGTCATTTGAGAAACAACGAATTTGACCGAAAAATGCCAAAATTGCCCTAAAATACAAAATCGCAGATTTCATCATAATTTCAATACACAATTTTTAAATAACCCTTAGGTACAGGTACACCAAACATAAAGCCTTTCAGTCTAATAGTTTTTAGAAACAAATATTTTGATCGAAATGGCAAAAATTATCCGAAAAATAAAAAATTGTGGATCTCATCATTATTTCAATATATCACATATCTGTAGGAACCTGTATACCAGATATCAAAGCTTTCAGACGAGTAGATGCTGAGAAAAAAATTGAAAAAACTTCTGCAAAAATACAAAATTTTAGATTTCATCACGATTTTGATATATCACATCATTATCATCCTAATAATCTGTATACCAAATATCACGTCAGTCAGACAAGCATTTCAGGTGAAATAAATTTCTTAAACCAAAAATTTCTTAAACCAAAAATTGCCTTAAAATACAAATTAGCATATTTCTGGAAAATTTGAACAAAGCTGAAATAGGTCATCCCTAGGGACCTATATCTTAAATATCAAAGCTGTCTGACCAGCAGTATTCAAGAATATCTTTAAAGATTTTTTGACCGAAAACGACAAAAATTGCCTTTAAAATACAAATATGCAAATTTCACCACAAACAAATCAAGCAAAACAAAACAAACGTACAAAACAAACAAGCCTAAGTGAAGTGACCACAAATGAATGAACTGCATTTTAAATTTCAAAGCAATCGGACATGCGGTTTTAGAGAAGAAGGCAATTATTGACGAATGACCGACGGACGAGGTTACGGACGGACGGACGGACGAGGGACAATCGGCCTACTTGATAAGCTCGCTGACAACATAGTTAAAAAAAATAAATTGATATCATCTTAAAGGACCTATATGTAAACTTGAAAAATGATCAGACATATACTTCCAAAGGAAAATATTTTGAACAAAAATTGAAAGAATGTTCCAAACTTCTGTCTTAAAATTTTCACTATATTGTTTTGCAAGCTTATTCACTTTATCACACGGAACGTCTAATAACAAACTTGAAGCAAATGGCGGAGCAGTTTATGTAGGACGACTGAAGTATCAAATATTACGAAAACAACAAAATATTCACTAAAATAATCGCAATCATACCCATCAATAATCCGATAACACTAGGTCTAAATTCATAATACAACAATTGTAAACTTAGACACAAAATGTCTCTCAGCAATTTGACTTCAAATGTTGAAGCTGAGCGAATGATCTGGTGCTTGTTGTATAAGCCAAGTCATGGGATTGGCATCATGAGTCTCCAGCTCCGTAGATACAAGGCTCCAAAAGAACCAACGTTTTACATGAACGCTTTCCAGTGGCGAAAATCGCTTGCGAACTGTGCTTGCTTACATTTTGTACTGATAGTATAGGTCACGTGACTTCATTCCCAGAATGTTGTTGTTAAGCAGTACACCACCATTCATATCACTCATCCTGCTTGCAAATCAACGGCAGCAACACATAATATCGTCGAGGTAGAGCCTAGAAGCTAGGTCCCCAGATTAAAAAAAAATATTCAGAATCACAGTGCATGCAATGAACAGTTTTCACTTTTTCTCCCCTCATTGAGTCCGTTCAAATTTCCTCTTCTAATTTCCCACTTTCTCTTAACATGACTAATGCTTTGGTGGCTATTGGGTTTGAGCTTTATTATATTTTGATGACCGGTCGTCTGGTCATGGCTCTCACTTTTTGCCTTTTTTCTGTGATTTCTCTCTTTGACTGGTCGTATGGTCGTGGATTTCAGACGTTTGATTTTCTAGACAATTTTCTCTAGTACTTATCTGATAATTATCTGAGGTTAGAGGTCATTCCTCCTTGAAAATTGATCCTTAAACTGAATGTTAAAAAGGCTAGCATGATGTGATACTAAATTCCGTATAGGCGAAGCTATTGCCAAGGCCTTCGATTATTAAGTAATGATATACCGTTGCCACTACCAGATGTTGAATAAATATCTCTCGAGCTCGCATAATTGCAAATGCCACAGATAATTTATTCCGTACCTATAATTCTAATGTAAATGCCCAACATGATACACTTTACTCCTATAACGATATTGATGTGCCTGAGATGACCCATAACATGCCCAGAACTCATCAACAAAATGCCTGTAGACGATGTGCCAAATTGCCAACATGTTTGACGTTATTGCAAATGCCTAGCAGTTCCGTACTCGTCTGACTATAAGCTCCAAGTTCGACAACACTTAACTGATTGTACTTATTTTATTTGGTAAACATGCATAATTTATGTTTAAAAATAATGTTTATTTATGCATGCTTATTGAACAACATTTGAACTTTCAATGAATCAACTTACATCCAGAAAATTTGTGAAGGACTAAATTACTGACAAGATGTTTATTCTCACTATCTCATGAACTGGCATGCCACGATCAAATACATACCGATAGACAACCATAGGCAAAAGAGAGCAAAACTCAGCGATGATTTCCAAGCTTATCTGATACAATATTTTATATCTATATTACAAATCACACTGATAACACAACCCCTGTACGCAGAAGAGACAAGCCGGTGAAATTTTCGCTAGAATCATATCTTGAAAGATAAAAAAACTTGAACAAAGACGTCATCTATACTGCCTATCAACAGCATAGTAAGAACTGTGAACTGGCATGCCTGTGTGTGATGCCTAATTTTGGCAACTAAATTTTCGTCCGAAGTGATAATATGTCTCCAACAGCACTGCATACTTACATACTTTGCGGTGATGTTATTTTGTATTTTGCATAATTCGGTGAAAATAATAGAAAGTGTGTTTTATTGCAAAAATGTAATGAAAATATTATAAAGGGGTACCTTAGCCAAACTTGCACCGGAGGTTTAAAATTTTCCTTCTTTTGTTGCTGGACGATCACCTGTGCCCCTGTGTAGATAAAGGAAATTTTGAGTAGGTAGAAGTATCAAATAGGCTTTTCGCGTGAACAAAAACTAACTGCGGCCGTAGATGGTTGCTATGGACGACCATTTAGGCGTAATGATAAAAAGTTTTTATTTCCAATCCTCGTGCGTGTCGATCTAGACAAGCCGTGTAACGTAGACTTAATTGGAATGCGGCTCGCGGACAGATATGCGGACACTCAAACTTTTACAATATTCTTTTGGCGTACCACTTGCAGTGGTTTATTGTGAAGCTTATGGAGTAAATAAAGTTTTCTTTGACTTGGCTTTGTGAGAATCCGGAGTTTTGCTTTCCTCATTGAGATACACAGGGATGGCGGATATTTTTGATTTCAAATATCGGTAAAGGTTAGGTAATTTGTTTCTGTAGTACCAAAATTTGCATGGCGACCCTTAATTTTTATTCTAAAATTTTGATATAGGAAATCAAAAGTTTAATTCCTTCATTTTCGAGGCGCGAACTACATTAAGTGAAAAAAATGATAGTACCCTTCAAATGGTAGAAATGATCAGGAGGGTTATATTCACATAATGTGCAGTGATGAAAAGTGAACGTATCCCCTCATTTCACCGTGTCACAATAACCAATGCAAGCATAGACCCTCTCGCTCCAGGGTCTGTGGCATACGTAAAAATTGTTTTGTATTTTGTTCTGCATATCAGTGGTCGGGTCTTAAAAAGGACCAAAAATTAAATAAAATACTGCGGCGCTGAATCATTTTACAATATCTTGGTAGATTAAAAACCTATAGTTGTCAGCGCTTAACGAAACTGCTTTGCTAAGCTGATAGCGTTTTATAAACTCATATTTACCACGTATCTGGTACTAATGCACTGACGAAATCAATCGTTCAAAAGTCCGGAGAGTCCTTGCGGCAGGGACAGAAGAAGTTGCAGATGACGTTTTCCAGAGAAGAGTGAAAATGTTGAAGTATGAGCTAATAACCAGTTGGTTCTCAACTTATAAAGCTTTAGTGTTCGGAGTCACGTGATATGTATTGTCGAAAAGTTCATTAAACTCTAACAAGGGTAAGGCAATGTATAATACATTTCATCTGACGCAATGTCTTCCACGGAATTTATATTACGCCATATGATATATGGCCTTAGGTCACTTGAATGCCTGGGAAAGCGGTCGTGAGAAAGCCACAGTATGTACGTAAGCTGCTGAGAAGTCGCTTTAAGGTGACAACAAGCTTAGTGCAAAAGTAATTTAATACCACATCTAATGATGGTATTCCTGCTGCCCATGCTTCTGCTCCTCCTCATCAAGCCGGAGGACAAGTCGAGGTCGTTATTCGTCTCACATTGGGAACAAAACCTTCGCAAACAGCACCGGTATTCTGCTGAGAAACGTCTTTCATAATCCATTTTTTGAAATTCCAGAATAAGCACAAAACGGGGAGCTGCACCCGTATCTCTAACATTTAGACTTCATGTTAAGATATCGTGGTGACTTTATTTTTCTCCTTCTTGAAGAACAGGAAAGTGAAGACACTGACTACGAAATCCATTTGCCAAAATCCCAATCTTTGAAATATACCCATTGCAACCACACTACTAAAATAATGCTAATATTGGTGTTATTCCAGAGGTAATCTGTTCCACTTTTACCTGTAACTCCGTCAAATTATGTAAATGGTAAGTGACCACATTTGCTTGAAATCTGAATCGTACTAGAAATGTCAATGAACACGATTGGAACTAATTTGGGATAATTGGATTTTCATAATCTTTAAATTTCTCAAATGTTTTAGGTGCCAGATAGTTTAATGTTGCAATAATACAAAGTACTTATGATAACAAGTGTGTAATGTAAACACACAAGTAGATGAGATCACATTTGTAGATTAAATCAACTTTACTTCACCATCCAATTATCCAAAAATCGTTCCAATCGTGTTCATGATAAAACTTAAAGACGCTTCTACATCAGGCTTTTGTATTAACTGTTTGATTGAGTCTTTCAAAATTTGACCGATTTTTTTCACTTTACGCAAATAATGTTTGAGGACTTAAGGAAGTATGTGCCTCAAAAGTCAAATACTTAAACTTTTGCTCAAAGTTTCCTCAATTAAACTTCTAAGCATTCTCTTACAAGAATAAAAATCAGGGGTCACTGACAGTCACTCACTGTACAAATTTTGGAAGTAGAGAAACAAATTACCTAATATTTCCCTATACTTAAAATTCAAAATGGCCGCCATTCCTGTGTTTACTCTACAAACAAAGTTTCAGATTTTCGAAAAACAAAGAGGGTAAAATTTTTCTCATACCAAGAGCTTTATAATAAACTCCTGAAGTGGTAGATCGGAATAGAATTGATAAAATTTGAAAGTCTATAGGACGTCACCATGGTACCTTAACATGAAGTCCAAATGTCACTGATACGGGTGTAGCTGCCCATTTTGTGTTTATTCTATTGTAATAAGTGAATTTCAGAAATTTAATTATGAAAGACTTCTCTCAGTAGTATACCGGTGCTGTTTGCGAAGGTTTCGTTCCTAATGTGAGACAAATGACGACATTGATTTAACCTCTGGCTTGATGAGGAAGAGAAAGAGCATGGACAGCAGGAGGACACTTCCCTGCAGCATATGTACCTACTGTGGCTTTCACACGACCGCTTTACCCGGCATTCAAGCGACCTAAATTAATCTAGCTTCAAGGAACTATCTCAAGGCCATTTATAACACGACGTAATATAAATTCCGTGTAAGACATTGCGTCAGATAAAAAATTATACATTCTCTTACCCTTGTTATCATTGTACCGTTGTTTGATTAACAAGAAATTCGGATTGACAATATTAACATGATTACAAATTGTTTTCGCGAACGCAAGATATTTGCTGCCTTGCATAAATACGTCTGTAACCACACACTGGGGCGTTTGAACTGACAAAAAACTTCAAAGCTTTTGTCGTTTCTAAGCCATTTTTCAGAGGCAGCTTTCTCCCTGAGGTGCAGAAAGATTTTAATTTCACCACTGAAACTTTAACACTGTGTGCATATATTATAGTAAAGTCAAACCTTGATATTATCAACAAAGCGGAGAAATATTTTGTACTCTGACATTAAGTAAACCTTGGCCTAGTTTTGATATTGAGAATAAGGACGTGTCCAAGGTTTTCCCCAGTACTTAATGAATTATCATAAAAGTATGTGAATTATTATAAAAAATGGAGGCAAAACTAGCAATTGTCATTATTAAAGTGGCACTTCCACTTGGTAACATTTTTAAAACACATTTTTTTAATGCCAACGGTCGATATTTGCCGTGGCGACTGCGCGCGGATCACGAGATATTGATAAAAACATGTTCTAAAAAAAAGTAAAAGTTTGAATTCCGGTGGCCCACCTAAATTCAGCTTCCGAACATCGAACTTTCGGCACTAGGGCCATTGTCAACTAAGCTATGGAGTACGAGTCTACGCTAACGCAGCTTTACGCCACAGTACCACTGGCGTCGGTGATCGGTCATGCCCCGTGGGCGGAAAGCCGAGTCTTACTGACTCGGAGAAAAAAACGGAAAACAAAGTTTGCTGACTCCACCAAAATTCGCATAGGTGACTAGCACAGATACGTGCGGTTGATACTTAGCGGCCGCCGTGTGTTATGCACGCACACCACGCGGCGGCCGCTATGTATCGAACCACGCGTAACCGTGTGGCAGACGACAAAATGTAGTCATCAGAGGCGACTACTATTTTACACGTAAAAACTGATATCTATGAGGTATTGGTAAAAATATAATAGTACTGACTGAGAAAAATGAAAACGACAAATACTATGGAGACGTTAAAAAAAAACTTACCTGAAGTGAATGCATAATGCTGTATATAAAGTCTTCGCAGTTGTAGGTAAAATTGCGTTGTCGAACTTATTATGGACTCCCTAGAATATGGTCAATCAGCACAACAACAAACATTCGGGGGATTTAGGGTCATAATCAGAAACGATCGTAAAACTTCGGGATGTGAAAAATACGATCGGGAAATGACATGTTTTCATCGATGTCTCACGATCCGCGCGCAGTCGCCACGTCAAATATCGACCGTTGGCATTAAAAAAACATGATTTAAAAATGTTACCAAGTGGGAGTGTCTCTTTAATCACTTGTATTCACCCTTAAGGTTGGTCAATTTAATTTTTTACATTTTTGGCAGTTTTAAAGGTTTACATTTCATGGTGACTTGATAACATGAATCACAGTGATAAATTAATTTACACACTTTTAATTCGACGAAATCAAACATTTTGATAAACAGTGGTAAAAGCTGAAATTGCGAAGCTGGGAGAGAATGAGATTTCATTTTCAGTAAAAATTTTTGAGATTGTTATTTGTTCCACTGTTCTCCTGCGACTCAACTTTAAATAATATGACATCAGAATTCCATGCATATGTAAATCTAACTGCCTTGTCTTTCAGTTCTGTCAGTTTTTAGTATCGCATGAAGACATATCGACTCTTTCCCGGCGCAGAATTTCGATAATCTCTTGTGCGTAATATGTTCCATTTTTTTTGCTTTTGCTTTTGCGTTCATACGCCCCACAATGTCAAGATCGATTTTAGGTATCTGGAGTACATGCTTTCACACCGTCCCTTATCTGTTTGTAATATTGCCGGTGACAAACTTTCGGCCTCTGATACATAGTAAAATGTAGTGCATAGGCCTTCGATGTACGAACTCCCGGTTTCGCGTGATACGCACGTAAGTCCGAGACTAAGCATGGACTGTTTGTGTGAAAATAACATTCTTAAAAAATGCCACAGTCAGAATATGCCAAGTGTACGTCGCGTTTGCAATGTACTGCAGTCACCACTGATTTCATCATCACATTGTCACTACACGCGAACGTTAACTTCTATATAGGAACGTCTCGCTACAGGTAAAGCGAACGAATCAATGATATAATAGTCAAAATCGCGCACCTTTCAAAGTAAATTTCCAAAGTATTAAGTTGGTCACAGTTTAATACTCCCCACATGTCAAACGTTGGATGACGATGAAAACTAGGACAAGCACGGACAAGCTGTAATTTTTAATGGTTTTTGACTATTTTTGCTTTTACTATCATCTGCAACTTCTCTCGCTATTCTTCCAATAGCATATTGAGATACACAGCCTCTACATCAACCCAGCCTCTACATGTGTAGACCGCATTGTTATTGTTGACAAGTAGATTCAGGTAGAGACCAGGATGCAAACGCTAAAATCTGACTATTATATGATGTTGTTGGTCAGCGGAATAGCAGGTGTTTCAACATGTTTTGGGGAGAAGAAGAAGATACTGTACTCTACTTGAAAAGACGGTGCAAAGGGCACCAACAGTTACAGCTACGAATACCGAGAGAATGCACTTTGTTTTGTCTGCACAAATGCTTATGGAGTTTTTGTTAAATAGCAAAACGGGTCTTTGATTCGCGCTCTTGGTGTATATCGTTCTTGCTGGTAAAGTTGATTAACTGTATGCATGCGCGACGAGGGAATGTCAACAGATGAAGAATATACTAAAGCGAACGAGGGTCAAGACTTTAACATTTTTAAATACCAGAAGGGCCTCTTACAAGTCAGATGATAATGATATTCTCCGCTTCAAAATGTACAGAAAGTAATCACCTTGTCTGAAAGAAATTGAAGT
This sequence comes from Ptychodera flava, assembly GCA_001465055.1. Lineage (NCBI taxonomy): Eukaryota > Metazoa > Hemichordata > Enteropneusta > Ptychoderidae > Ptychodera > Ptychodera flava. The sequence continues at coordinate 75,295 of LD353379.1, forward strand.
TACAATCTCATCCACTTTGAAAGGTGATACTATTGTGCCAGAGTTTCAGCGCAGAATAACAAAGTGAGAATCACTGCTTGTGACTGCAGTATGTCGGTGTTAAATAACAATTTAAACATCTTTGGAAGTTATGTTACCAATTACAACATTTCTATATCAACAGGTTTTGTCATCGGCTCACCAAGAATCTTTGTCCCAAAGTTTTTCGATTTCATACTGAGACAGAAAATAACAGCAAGTGGCGTGATGAGTTGTTTACGACACCCCTTGAAGACTTCTCATATGATTGTAAAGCTCAAGACCTCAAACTAGAATATCGTATCACACGAGTTTAACGCCACTTTGTCTCACTGTCTGTCCGATGTTTGACCTTAAAAGAAATAATAATCCATTGTAGAGAACATTACAATCGTCAAATTTTACGTTAAAGCATATCGGTTCTTTGGAAGTATTACTACCGTCAAACGCTTATTGTCTCATATAAACAACATTTTCTGTAAACATATAAATCAATAAGAATCTGTCAAAGGAGCTTGTCCAAATAGACACAGATTTCAGCCATTGTGAAGAGCTGCACTGGTGATTGCCATCGGGCTGTTTAACCTTAATGCAGTAAAGTGTTATAGGTGTTGCAGTTTGACTATATAACACAACGAAACGATAACCAAGAGAAATTCAGCTTTTTCTTTGGAAATTCCCAAAACTAAAATTTGGGAAAACAAAAACCATGAAATTTCTGAGAAAAAAAACTGGAAGAAAGCAATTTTTAATTGATATATTTTTAGGAAAAAACGTAAAAAAGGGATATTTTGAATTGAGTTCCAATTACTTTCATGAAAACATCTGATTTTAAGTGATGCTCATTTTGGTATGGCCTTTGTATCAGAAAAACCTGGGTTTGTCAATATTGCTATTTAAAATATTGATTTTGGAAAAATTTGCATGTACATTAGGATAATGGTATGGACATTTGCCAATAGGTAAGGTTTGAGGTGTACTGAATATCTCGCAAATTGGTAAGGACCTGGTACTGTTTGAAATCCCTACCAATTTGCAGTGATTTCAAGCTCTGCCAGATTCTCGCCGATTTGCGAGATATTCAGTCCAGCCTAAGTCTACAAATTGGCAGGGATTTCAAGCTGTGCCAGACTCCTGCCAATTGGATCTAGTACTGCTTGAAATACACGCAAGTTGGCAGATATTTCAAGCAGTACCAGACTTTCTGCAACACATAAGACATCGAAATTATAGTGTCAGGTCCTGGGGGAAGTTAAAAGGTCACGGAAAATTACATCGATTGCACTTTTTATTGAACTCATTGAATACTTCAATTAGTCCAAAGCTAAATGCTTGCTAGTACTGATCCAAAATACTACGATTTCCAAAGGAAATTCTTCAACATTGTTTGATTTAAATGGAAAACAAATCACAAAGTAAGAGGTCATTTCAAATACAATCAACTATTAGTCTCAAGAAAATAGAGATAACTGACACTGCATGAAAACCCGATAATTCAGATAAATTCACATTAATGACTTGCCTGTATTATAGCATAATACACGTGAACTCATGAATCCACACGAATACAGGCTTGCTGAATACAAAAAATGGATTCTTGACTGTATTCATCTGTATATGCACTCTTCAGCTGAAATACAGGCAATAATCCATGTTCATACAGTAAGTATTATTGGGTTTTTATGCAGTGTGAGAAATATTACTATAAAAATATATAACAATGGTTTGAATATAGTCATCCTCACTGTAAATATGGAAAATGAATATCTCTTTACTAAAAGAACGTACAAGTTGCTAAACGTTCACAAACTTTAACAGTGACCAAGCAACATATGTAGTCAGCATAATCACACAATCCTATCTTGCAATGATCAAAGAGAACAGACTAAGGGAAGGAGGGGTATGTTCTGTTTGCTAAAAATAGTTAGATATTTCACTATTCACTTACATGCAAATAATTGACAGGTGCCTAATAGTTGCACTTGGTATAATGAGAAACAAATATGCTGAGTCTTCCTGACTTTGCCAATTTGAAGGATTTCTTCACACGCCAGGCAAGTTGCAGTCACAATGTCGTCAATCTTCAGAATACGTTGAATTTACCTATGATGTTGAAATGGCCGCAGCCTCTTGATAGTTACGTGACATAGATATGAAAGTAAATGAGAATTAGATATTCATTAGCGTGGCTTCAATGCACCCTTTCTGTCTTGAATATACATGTACTCATGAGTCATATTCTGAATGAAAAAAAAGGGGAGTAGGGGAATCAAGTAAGATTTCTCCGAATTTGTCGAAATGCCAGATTTGGTGTGGATGTACATTTGATATAAGATAGCTTCAATGGGCCTTTGCTTGTAATATATATATATATATATATATATATATATATATATATATATGTATATATAATGTTAAGTGCATTTGAACAAATTTTGATGCACTGTCCACTGAAATGGTTGGTGATGTTGCAACCGTTGATGACACACACTTATACAACACCATGCAACGTAGTACATCATAATTAGTTTTACAATCTATTATGGCAAAGTAAAGTCATCCTTCTGTAATATTCTATTGCATGGAATTAATTTAGACAATATATAATCTCTCTATCTATGGTTGCAAAACGAAGACTAAGGTGACATGTAAAAGTAAACATTCCGTAGGGCTGCCGCTGATAACCTTGCTACCATAACAGCATGATAATGGTTTTTTCCCATATGCCACCCAGTTAAACAAGCATTGCAGTATCATAGACAAATGGGGAAACTTCCAAACACAAACCTTCATCTTCCAATGTGCCTGTGTCTCCAGATATGTACATCTATTTTTAAACACTTCTAACCAAATTTAATAGCACCAAATCAGGGATTTGTGGAGAAGCCATTATCATATAGAAACAATTACATAAATGTACAGAATGACGATGGAAACCTTGCAAACCAAATTTCCAAGCACTTTTTAAATACAAAATTGTCATATTTACATCTACAGGTGTAAGATTTGATGATTAATGGCCCGACCTTGCATGATTGAGCATCAAAGCGATCAGACAAATGGTTTATGGAGAAAACAAAATTTGGCTAAAAAAGGAAATATTGCTCAAAATTACAGATATGAAAATTTCTCCACAAATTTAATTAACCTGACCGATGTCATCCCAAGGAACATGGATACCGACTTTCACAGGAAAAGGGCTAGACATTTTAGAGAAGAATAATTTTTGACGAAAAACAGATATAAATTACCTTCAAAATACAAAATTGCAGATGTCACCACAATTTGTATGCACCTAATTTAGAATGCCTAAAGGAACCTGTAAACCAAGTTTCAACCGAATCCTACCTACGGTCATAGAATTTTAACTATTTGCAAGATTGTTCCTTTGTTTACCCTCTTTGCTTACTTTTGAGACTGACAAGTTAATTTGGACTAATTCACGTAGCCAACCCTTAGTGCATCGTACACCAAATACTAGAATGGTAGGTGCTGCGGTTTATTGCGGTTTTTGATATGGACGGGCATACATTCACAGTGCTAGATAGATAGATAGATAGATAGATAGATAGATAGATAGATAGATAGATAGAAAGATAGATAGATAGATAGATAGATAGATAGATAGATATACATACATACAAATGAGATGCAAATAAGACTGATTCACCGTATACTGTGAATTGCTTTGAAGCATTGGCATTAGACGAACTAGACATATTGTCTAAATCGAGGTGTTGCCAACACTGTCAGATGCAATTAAAAGCTAAGCGGTATACATGAGTCGATCATAAAAAATCAACTCTGCAAAAGTTGAAACATTGTTTAGCAGGAGGTCAGACGTAGTCTAAACAAAACCACCACATATGTCTAAAACACTGTCCAAGTCTTATCACTTGCTTTCAGGTGTAGTTGTTTTGACTACATCTGACCTGCCGCGAGACAATGTTTCAACTTTGGCAGAGTTGATTTCTCTGTGGTAGACTGGAATTACTGCTCAGCTGATAATCACACCTGACAGTGTTGGCAACACCTCGATTTAGACTATGTGTCTAGTTCGTCTAATGCCAATGCTCCAAAGCAATTCACAGTAAGATAAGCTCTCTTTGGTATATATACATATGCCAAATTAGAAGTACATAATACTTGACGAATGTTGCAATCAACACACATTTATGCAACACCGTGCAGCCTGAGCAATCAAAATTCTTACAATCTACCAATATCCTCTTGTTGTACTGTACTAAATAGAATCAAGGAAGAAAATATTTGGTTACTCATCATCAGCAATTCTTAAGGAAACAACATATTCCTACTGGCTTGTCGGTCTTTGGTTGTTTTACTGTACAAGTCATGTCCAGCATGTAAAATCTGACTCACAGTTATTGAGATTCACCAAATTTTCACTTTTGCTGCACTTTATTATATTTGATAAATGATTACTTGAATTGAACAAATTCCCATTATTAGTCGAGCATGTATCTACACAACAAATATAGGGGCGAAACGTGCCATAGTTCTCAAGTTTTGCAATAGGACCAGGGAATTCAAAGATAAGATATTTGGCATTTTGTTTTGGACTAGAAACAGCAAAATATTTCAAAGAATTGCAACATTGCAGGTTTTGTCAAAAATTTGAATACATACTATATAATCAAATGTCAAAGCAAAAAAGATTTATTGACCAAACACGATTGGAACTAATTTGGGATGATTGAATTGTCATATTTTCAAATTTCTTAAAAGTGTTAGGTGCCGTACAGCTGAATGTTGCAATATCGCAAATTACTCATAAAAACAAGTGTGTAATATAAACAGAAAAGCAGATGAGATTATATTTGTCGAATAAATCAACATTACTTCACCATCCAATTATCCAAAAATAATTCAAATCGTGTAACCAATAACAATACAAGGGGGAAATGCTCCAAAAATACATACATACAAATTTTACCAAAACTTGACAAACTCAGCAAAGCTAAGAAACGTACATGCAAAGTTTCATCGCAATAGGACAAGCAGTTTAAGAGATTTTTTAACACAAAAAGGAAACTTTGTCCAAAAATATAAATGGGAAAAAGTTTGAACAAATCTAACTTATGCCATCTAAGGTAACCTTCATACCACTTTTTACTCGAATCTGGCCTGTGGGAACACAGAATGTTCAGCAACTGCCGAACGTGCTTTATGTTTCATTCTCTTCAACGTTTAAGTGTTGAGAGCAGTTAACTATGAATAAGTTAATACTTTGCAGATTTACTTTGAAAGTATTATCTGATCATTGCTAGCGTCTAGCGATATTGACTAAGGTTGACTCGTACGAGTATCCTGTAGCGTGACGTCACGATAGAGGAGTTACTGCTCGCGTGTAGTAGCGGTGCGTTGGTGGAATCAGTATTGAATGCAGTACATTGAATACGCGAAGTATAACGTATAGTCTGATCGCATCAACTTTTGAACATATTATTTTCATACAATAATCGATGTTTGATCTGGCACTTACGTGTGGTTCTCGCGAAATCGATAAAAGGCTGAAGAGTTTGTCCCCGGGAAGTTCGAAGGCCCGAGCGGTATACATATTAAGTAACAAAGATCGACTGTTTGTCACCAACAATATTGTAAACAGATTCAGGGACGATGTGAAAGCATGCTCTTCAGACACCCAAAATGGATCTTCCCTTTGTGGGGCGTATGGAACACAAAAAAACCAAACAAAACAAAAATAGGACAATATCGTGCACGAGACATTATCGAAATACTCCCAGATTGTTGATATGTCTTTGTGTAGTACAGAAAATGGCAAAACAAAAAGAAAAAAAGGCAGATGGACATATTCATAGAGTTCAATCCATATTATTTTGAGTCGTCGGAGAACAGTGAGAAAAAATTGCCATCCCGGGGAATTTTACTGAAAACAAAAGCTCATTTCCCCTTATCTACGCTCCTACCACTTTTTATTACAATGTGATTTAATTCACTACTGTGAGTCAAAAATGAATCATTGTTGCCAAGTGGATTCTGGTAGAAACAAGAATGAGAACGTAATCACTGATATGCATTTTACACATATAGACGCTGTGTTGACGAGCTAAATAGCAGGTGTTTCAAGGTTGAAGTCAACAATCATGAGTTTTAGCCTTATTTGGGGGGGATTGGTTAATGATAAACATTCCTTTTGTTATTTGCCATAGTACTAGGGGAAGAATTAGGACACGTACTTTTTCTCATTACAGAAACTAGAGCAAAGATTACTTAATGTTGGAACGCAAAATATTTCTCCCCTTAGTTATAATATCGAAGTTTCTGAGATTTCTGTCTGTGTACACGCTGTTCAAGTTTCACTTGTGAAATTTAAGTCTTTCAGCACTTTAGGTAGAATGCTCCCTGTGAATTATGGATAGAATGACACTTGTTTTGAAGTTAGTGTCAGTTCAAACCCCTGTGTCGAGTTACAGACGTACATACATCAGGAACTAAACTTCGTGCTTTCAAAAAAACCAATTTGTAATCGTAACGTTATTTTTGTCAATCTGACATTTTTCATGTATATAATTTTTTATAATTATATCACCTATAAATAATGATGTCTCGAAGGTTCAGGGATTCAATCTGTATTTTCTGTATTAGCGCCAACAATCTATGAATTTTCCATGATTAATTTGTTTATACAGAACAAGTTCTTTCTTCATAAATAGAAATACCGAGTGCTCAACATGTCCAAATGCACTGTTTGCTGTGAGTGTTAGCGTTGTCGTCTGCTTTGGAAGCCATTAGCAACAAAAACATTGCATCTTGAGCACACTAAGATTGGAAAACAAATATTTTGTATTTTAACATACAAAGGAAGTTGGGCTAGAAAGTATGAATCAATATATGGATCGATGGACGGATGGATGAATGGATCGATGATAGATGGATTGATCAATGGATGGCTGGATGGGTTGATGGATGGAAGAAGGAAGGAAAACCTGGAGGGAGAGAAGGGGAGGTAGGCAGGCATACATGAAGGCGGATGGGTTGATGGATGGATGGGTAGGTAGGTAGGTAGGTACGCACGCACGCACGCACGCACATGAATACGCACGCGTATGTATGTATGTATGTATGTATGTATGTATGTATGTATGTATGTATGTATGTATGTATGTATGTATATATATACGTACGTATGTACGTACGTATGTATGTGTTTGTCGCTCACCATGGACGTAGCATCGCTACAACGACTGTCCTTAAATAGACAATCAGATCTCATTCCAACAAAGTACTTACTATGATGGCAAACTCGTTTACTCGTTTATATTCCCCCGAGCTTACAGTATAAATTTATTACAATTTCTTTTTAATACATTCTACAGATTACGCTTCAAAAGGATGGTGTTCATCGCAAATCTCAGTGTAAAATAGACAACTCGGTGAGACAAAATGTTTTGATATCTTTTCCAAATTATCATTTAAAATTCAATGAATGCCTATCCCATAGGTTTGTCTTCGTTATTCGAATTACACCTACGTCATCAAGTTAGAACATATAACACGCCCACTTTACAAAATCTTAGTCCATTCGCATCGGTAAGTTGTACGGTATCATCAAGCGTATTCGTTATCCACTGGTTTCACAGAGTAGTGACAAGAGTACTCTGGTTTCTCAACACACATTATTATACAGTTATAGGTGAGTTAAACTATTTTTGAAGTATCAATGTAGGCATAGATCATAGCAAGTAAGATATTACTGAATGGCCACCGAAAACATATTTCCAACATGTGTTGTATATCATAAGTGTTTCTAGTTAATGAAGACCGAGCAAATCGGATGTGTTTTTGGTCAGCACAGGCATCGTTCTGAGACCTTCGCTTCGACAAAATTCTTGTCATAGCGTCTTCAAGGCAGATGACTCACTCGTTTCCTGAACGATTCACAGTAAAGTGTTACGAGACTCGATGTGCTTCAAACGCTTTATGAAGTCAAGGAAAAGTATTTTGAAGTCAGTTAAAAAACAAAGATATATGTTGCGGTGATTGTCTCAAACAAAAATATGTGGGAAAAAGCAGCAAGTTAAAGGAAACTACAAACAGAAATATCGATTTGCCCATCACAGAGTACCAGTATTAAATGTATCTTTTTGGTCTTAGCGTGGCTCATATTATAAGGCAGACCTCCATTCTTTCCTTTATTACAAGCACATGTCATGCACAATCATGATGCATCGGAGGGTATGGCTTAGCAACTTTGTGGGTACGCAGATAAGAAATGCTTTACTGAATATAGACATTGTCTTAGAACTTCGAATAACTCCATCAGTTTTCTGAAAAACGCAACTTCCTCAAATAAATCTAAACCCGCTTTCCTCCTCTAAACACAAGATAAAGGTGAAATAATTAGTACGAGGTTTTGATTTGAAGCGCTTGATATCTTACAAAGCAGTTTCTTTAATTTCTGCGAATACCTGTGTCAACGTTCAGTATGCCGTCGTGGAACCCTAGAATGACCTCAGTAGGAAAGAACTATGTACAATAGGCGTCAGCTGTACACCTGCACGTCGCCAATATTGGATTCTCCACTTATGTGCTAAACATTGGGTCTACGAAACGCCCTGAATTTTGCTGTAGTTTTGTGACACACAAACTGGAAAGGCAAATACCAGCATCGACGCCTTTACGGTATAACACGATCCCGAAGCTCTGCACGCTGACTGATGTTGTTGAAATATGCTATGTAAAGACAGCTTCTTAATTCCTTGACAATGAAGACAGACTGCCAACTTGTCACTTCCCTCCTAATATCCTATATCAACCTTTCAATCCTTTCTGACGTTATTCATCTCAAACCAACCAATATCAAAACACGACTGTTCATTCCCACAAAATCGGCTATATCACAATCTGAATTAATCTCTTTACTATACTGTGTGTTTGCATCACGGCGTATGCGTGTAATCAGATTGCTTCACTCATTGCTTGATCTAGTTGTCGCTTATCCGCCCACTGATACACTTACGCATCAAATTTAGAAGATGGCCCCAAAACTGCACACAGGGTCTTTTTTGCTTCTAACAACGTTTGCTTCTGCTTCTCCTGAAACACCGATTTCTTTTGTCTACATATAGCCTGAAATTTACTTTTTGAAGATCTATATGAAAGCAAGTCATCGTTACTATTCGTGAGTCTAATATTATTGACAAATCTATACTTTTCATTTTTGGCATATTGACAGTGTGAATCCAACCAAACTGGTTGCGACTGACCATGGTTTTCTGGTCTTTTCATAAATTTAATTTAAGGTGCTACATAACTTAACATGTCGTTAACAGTTTGGTTAGTTTGATCAGCTATGTTATTTGCGATTTGATCATACGCACCAGTAAGAAGATCACTCGTATGTTGATCGCTCATTCTCAACAAAAACAGATTTGAATATGATGGCTTCCATTTTAAACAGTGCCAGGATTGAATATTACGTATTAGTTCAGAGTTTCCTATGCGTAAGGTATACAAAGTTTCTCTAAATTTTCAGCAAACCGGTAGGTGGTCAGAAATGTCTACAAGAAAACTAGAAAAGTCTTCTGCAGCAGTAACAAAATTATATAATCTATGACACTTGTTCCATTATTTGTACATACAAGTACAACCACCATCTTTGTCACCTGGGAAACGTCCATTTACAAAATGCAAATCTGTTGACTTACAAATCTCTAGCAGCTGTCTCCAAAATAAATTTTCACATTTATCCTTCGACCTACGTTGCAAGTCAAAGTTGTAAGACTCATATCCTGGTCGTAAAAACACATCACTATCTTGCACTGTGTAACCATGCATTCACCTGTACGGGCATCAAAGTCGCCAGCTGTAATAAAAAAGTCATCGAACCTAGCATATGCATAAAGTATAATGTGCTCTAAATTGTCAATTCCTTGATAGGAATCATATCAATAGATAGGTGAACGCTCAGGCGGTACACACACAGCACATAACAGAATATCGTTTTTCATCCTCAGAATTATGTTATCATTGGTGACCAGAACATAATTTTGTGATCGCTTTAGAAGTCTTTTCACGCACGGAGCTAAATAATTATAAAAAATAGATACACCACCAGAATGTCTCCCTAAACAGCTTCGCTTTTCATATTGCCGGTGATTCTATGTACTCGTTCAAATTTTATGTCTTTTACGATACCTAGTTTATCCAAATCCAATCTTTCACTATGATCTCGGTCGTATGTCAACCCTTTTTGTAACAATCAACTCTATTTGTAACAAAAGTTAACCTCATATAGGGTTAGTATGATTTCTGTCAGAAAACAAGATTTTTTGACATTGTTGACCGAAATTGGTGAAAATTGCCCCGAGACAAACTGTTGGCATGTATCTGCACGACTTAATTATATCTTACGAGTAGGCCTCTTATCCCTAGCAACCTGCATAACGAAATTTAATCTAACGAGCAGTTTCAGAAAAAAATAAGTTTCGACAAGGAAAAAAAAGAAAATCGTTCCCAAAAATACAAATATGGATATTTAATCAAGATTTCAACAAATACGGAAAAGTTTTTTTGAAAATTAGGTTTTGTTACAAATAGGGTTGATTGGTACAACTAGGGGTAATACAGGTGGCATGAGCGTGCTTAAGCTTTATCCATATGGCAAAATTCATATCATATCTTCTCTGTACTCAATATTGACTTTTCTTATTAATTACTCGACCTCTGCATTCTAATTTTCGATCACATTGGTTTCTTTACCAAGGGCATGTGATATTTAATAACTGATATCTTAATTTTTTGAAACTTTTGATTGATTTCTGAACGGTACATGGACTGCACTTTTCATACAGCTTCTTCGTACGTTTGCAGATTATATCTGGTTCCTCACACTCACCCGCCAACAAATACTATGGATACCATGGGGTTAACACTCAGTCCCGGCGATCCGCTGTACAAACTGATAACGAATATTCCAGACTTCTACACCAATCCTGTCGGTTCTGTTGCACGAGCAGCATTGGTCAGCAAGATGGCAGGCAGTACACCAGGAAGACACACAGAACCATGGCCGATGCCCGATGGGAAGTCATTTCGACAAATTTTCTTCCCAAGGTACTGGAATGCACCGTACACAGATAACATAGCATCAGTGATGGGACTTCCCGATCCATTTTGGTCCGACTTTTCCGTCGCCGTATTATGTCAGTCCATGTATTACCAGACCTCTGACATCCGCCAGCAGTTGGTGAACGAAAGGATATCAATTAATGTAGATGATTTCAATAATACTTTAAGAGGCAATATGCTGAAGTGGTACACCTATGTCATCTTTCATGATTTCATGAAGTTTTCCGGTGACCGTTTACATGCTAAGAATGTGTACATTAGTCAAATTGACAATGAGTATTGGATCACGTACAAAATGACACAGTACACTGAGGGGACTTGGGACAATCCTGACTGGGAGCTATACCATCATTGGGTGAAGCTCAGTGCTCTTGGAGCTACTAACGGTGAAATTGACCAGGTGATCAATTCTCTAAAAGCAAAGGGTCTTCATGTACCCGACGATGTCGGCCCGAATTCATGGCATCGATACATGGTCTGGTATCGACCAGATCACATTTCTCATAATGATATAGATAATAGTGCGATACCAGGTGAATTAGAAAGGGTGTGCACACCTGTAATGGGCTCATCAATGCCCTCATGCATGAATGAAGAAAATTGCTATGAATTTACAGCTAATTCACAGCCAGGGAGTCCTTATAGAGAGCTCCCTTCAAGCTCCTGCGTATCATCAGATACAAAAATTTTAATGAATGATGATTCTGTGAGAGAAATTAAGCTGATAAAGCCAGGAGATATTGTCAAAACACCATCAGGACCTCGTAAGGTTTTGATAGTGTCAACACCTTACAGAGGCGATCGAGTTCTCTATGGGTTCAATGGCCATAACTTTTATTTTACTAGTGGTCATCCATTTGCAAACGGTGAGAGAGGAACGTCTTTTTCCCAGCCAAAGTATCTGTCCATCTCTCCGCTGCAACTCATTCATAATGTACCAATAATTGGCTATGTTGGCATTGGGACACTTAAAGTGGGTTCCAAGTTGCTAGATGTTCATATGCATTCAGTACAAGTTAATTCAGTGCAAGTAAACGCCCCTGACGACAGGGATGAGCTTCTTTTCGACCTTATTCTTGAGCCACATGAAGAAAGCGGTACATTTGAGTACATAGCTGGGGATGAGAGGGCGCTCTTTGTCATAGCATCAGAGTTGCCAATAATGAAAGTCAAGACAGATGTTGAGGTCCTTGCATTTGATGTCATTACAAAGATGATAGAATATTCTTCAAGTGATTTAGAACGCCTGTTTCAATCATCTGATTACGATACTTACCTGGCAAAACTGAGCACGATTGTTCGGAGGGTAGAAGAATCACTCATTCTCTTTGCAAATTCCTCTAACCAACATAAATCAGAAGGTATTGAGATTGAGGTTGAAGGTGAGGAAGAGATACCCCTGATTCACAGAGTTGTGGCATCCACCCAAATCTTTACGAATCAGAACATGACTTATAACGTGGCAACAGGAGTAGCATTTGATTTCTTGATGCGCAAACTGTTTCCTGAGATATCGTCTTGCCTTCAGCTTGGTTTTCGTGTCATTCCTGACCATTCACAAGACGATATACTTTCCATATCTCTGCTTGACCTTCAGGTCATCTCATCTCCTTTTTCTTCCATACCTCCAAATCCAAACATAACGGTCAAAGTCGAAGGTCACTCACCTTGTCATGCGAAGGTAGAGAGTGTGTGGACACCTTTTGGTGGCAGGATGCATAGAATATTTTACGTTGCCATGAATAATTTGGAAGAGGGCAACTACGACGTCAAAGTCCATGTCAGGGCACCACAAAACGGGACAATAATGTTCAGTGCTTCAAAGAATATCAGTCTGCCTATGCATCATTTTTATAACTATTACCGCCTACCATTATTCACAACTGATAAATCTGAAGTAGGTTACATACATGTTGACGTGAGACAGCTCTCCAAGCCCCTTGTCCACACCGAAAGGGCAAATTACTTGGGTTGGAATGCAAATGCTCAAAAAGTGCTCGCTAAGCAGCTGACGACGTCGGGAGGAAAATTACTGTCCATTTTGTGTCAGCAAAGCATCAGCCATGCCTAGGTGTTTTACTTACACCAAGGAAGTTAGAACTCAGTCGGGACAAGGTAATGACTCGATACTGCTCATGTGTGCACAGAGGCTCTTGTCAGTATCAATGATAAAGTGGCATAGATTTTCAGGTTAATAAACAAGTAATATCTACTTATACTCGATAAATAGGTACATGAATCAAATGTGTGAGGTGAGACGCTATTAAAATTCGGTCCTCTCATTATTCATACATAATACACATTTAACTATTATAAAGATTTACTTACTGTTATAAAATTTTCGTTTCGTTCTCATCCGTTAGCTAAAGATTGTATTATAGAATAGTATTTTGCTTTTTTTGGTTGATTTGGAAATTATCACGACTTTGTCATGTACCCTGACCATGTCACGTCGATGTTTTTTCCATTTTGCGTTGACATAATCGATACACACGGCCTTCCTCAGTTAATTTTCTTATGCCAAATGTGAACTTGACTTTTGGTAACCACTATATTGTAAACAATTTCATTGTATGAATTTCAAAATAGTGATGCAAAGTTTTGAATAGAATTAGAACATTTCATACTCAAAGGATGTGAAGATACTTGAAGATATTGTTCAAATATATTAACATTTGACATTGAACAGTTGAGAAATAAATAAAATCTTTGGAAACATTTTATCCGCATGTGTTTGATACGAGCCTTTCTTGTTACTTACGTTAGAGGTATGTACAAAATTAGGATAAAGAGACATGGTTTTTAGAATATTGTAAAGAGTAAAACAAGAATCATAAAAGTTAGAAAATGCTGCATGAGTTGAAATGGAAAACAAATCTCCCAGCACATCACTGCCAAGGTAATTTCATTGTTTTATGAATAGAACACTGTCTTAAGGTTGTATGCTACCATTCTATATAGGAGAGTGCCCTCTTTTGTCCAGAAGATGTACATGTTCCTTTTAGATTACTTAACCTGGTGAGCGTGAATTACAGGACAAAATGACAAAAAATCATGCTAGTGACCTTATAATATTTCTTTCAGAAGTTTTTATGAATCAAAACAACCGAAATTATATTTTTGCACTGAAAAATCGACAGTTATTTTTATTTTGAAAGATCAGTAGAGAATAATTAACAATTGTAGCTCTGACATAATATCAGTAGGCTAGAGGGTCAAATCTCAGGCCTAACAAAATTCACCTTTTTTATCACTTTTTGCTGTTTAGTAAGAAAATTTGCGTGGGGACCCCAACTTTTTTTGCTTCTAAATCAAAGAACACTGTCTGTTTGATAGATATTGCTGTACTTTTTAACATTTTGAAAATTATTTTGTGCATTTATATGAAGTTTATATTTTTAAAAAAGACTAAATTTAGGGCCTAATATTTAATTTTTAAGACAAGACATCACAAATTTTAGTTGATTGTCCTAATTCAGGTGTCCCGGTAATGCAGAAATGTGGTATGCTCACTGGGATCTGTTAATCGTTTGCGATAAAATAAAGATTCTGCTGGTAAGTGCAAACTTCGCAAAATGGGATATTTAGTGGTTTTCTGACAATTTTGGCGTGTATTTTTTCAAAAAGTTTGCATGGGTATCCCATATTTTTTTCATATTTTTGCAATGTACACATAACGATTATTTCAGAAAAGTCAACTTCAAGAATGTCCCAACATTTTTTGGAATGGTAGCGTACCTCCTTAATAGGTACACAAAAAGTTCGAAAAAAGTTGGAATGCCGATGAAGAAAAGGCAAACGAAGAAAAGAAAGCGAGAAAACACCACCCTCAGCACTTAACTCTTTCGTTTTCGGCGAAGCTCTTCATGCACAGTTTTTTCACTTCATCATATTTCAGCGCCCCCTCAGGCCAACTTTTCGGGAAAGATTACGAATAAAAAAACAATAAATACGGTGTTTTCAATCTGGTTCGAACTCACAACATACGGCATCAACTCACCAGCGGAGAAGCAACAGCTCGGCCAAATCCCCACTCTCAAAAAAAGAGTGGCTCAATGACTGGGCTAAGTTGGTACATTTCCCCGACTGCGACCTTTCCTACGTCGCTAGAGTGACAGTTAATACACGAACTGCAAACTTTGTGACAAGTTTATTTATCTTTTCAGCTATTTTCTTCTCCTCAGTCTCTGTATCCTGTTAAAATGCCCACAGTCTGTAAATGCACGCACATCAAGTGTTGCATTTGTGACATCTCAACTAAACCAGGTCCATTACATAATCACTCATTGAGAAATATATTATATATATATATATATATATATATATATATATATATATATATATATATATATAGACAGATTGCACTGACAAACCAAAAGGCGGCGTTACACGGCTTGTCAATGTTACAATGAAATTTATACTCATGGTTGGTGAAGGACTAGAGGCTTTTTCAGAGTATTTCAAAAATCCCCATTCGCAAAATTAGAAGCGGCGATTCCGGGGAACAGTTTTTGACTTTTCCTGGACTTGATTGATATCACGGCATAACGGCTCAAAATTACAGAAGACTGTGCTAAGTATAAAATCGCAGGGTTGTGCTCTGAGACTAGACCTATACCGTGAACTATCATACATCGTGACATAGCATTACTGCGCGAAGCTATTGAGAGAAAGTTTAAACCTGCCTCTGCTTTCCCATGATGCATTTTAGTCGTACGTTAAAGGTCAATTTGCCGACTTGTTTATTGTATGTAACAGCATTTACTACTTTCACTCTCAAAGTCATTTCGGAAAAATGAGAGTCCGAGTATTTCTACCCGAGGCGCATTTTACCTTAAAGGTATACAGTCACCTGTAATCTAAATATGCCCATATATGGTCAAAGGGGCGTTCCTTGGTATTCAAAATGTTCATGTGAGGGCGCTGTTTTTAAAAAGCGGCCACCCGCTTAAAATTTGTGATTGGTTAGATTTTCTCTTTCCATGGTAACTGTGGCAAAATTTGAACAGGTGACAGTATACCTTTAATGTCATTATTTGAAAATACTGCGCTCAGTTTCGCTCTCGCGTAGTACTTTCTTGTGTTTATAATCATGATTCCATATCCATCTTATAGATTGTTACATTATGCCATAATACAGAAACTTTGATCGAAGCCTCATTATATAAATATTTCTTAAACATTTACGTTGGAGACATCAGAGAAACTACCAAATACGTAATGCAGGACCGGTTCATCAGATCTTTAGACAAAGATGGCCAAAAATCTTTAAAAAATCACAATGAAAGATTTCTTTTGAAAGAGTCATCAAATTAAAAAGAGCCCTCCACCTGACCAAAGGGTATAAATGATACCGCACGATAATATAGGCTGTAACTGACCGCAAACCTTTTCATCTTAGTTGTGTTTAAAGTGCGAGTATTCCTTTTACATCTTAAGTGACTTTACTATCCACGGAGATTGCGAATATCTGAAAGGATGACGTCAAAGTTTCCTTCTTCATTAATCCCACCACACAACAGATCCGTGGAAATGTGTACAAACATAACTTACCATTCTTCTTTTAATTTATCATGTAGTGTAAGAACGAATATAATCTGAGAACGCAAGCTCACATAGCAGGGCAGAACCATGCAGTCCCACGAAGAGACATATTTTCAGTCGGTGTTATCAGATACGCATAGGTAAAGTAATGGAGACAGCATATATCTTTAATCTAGGTTTTTATTTAGGAAGCAAATAAGTAATGATTACATTAAAAAAAAATCCTGTCTAATTCCACTTGTTAATTTCAATCGGCATAGATTACGTATTATATCCTACCAATATATTAATGGCACAAATACAGCGATCTGATTGGTCGTGACGCGAAAAGAACCATGGTACATCGGCGATACACCACGGCAGGTATACGAGCGAGCTCTTAGCTTGAGCAAAAGTCCGTTTTTGACGTTCCACGCCAGAATTTCAATATACTGTTATGATATAATAGCAATAAACCACACCCAGCGACGGTATACCACTCGATTTTGACCAGTTCACTTCATATATGCACTCGCTATAACTCGTGCATATATGTCGTGAACTGGTCAAAATCTTGTGGTATACCGTCACTGGGTGTGCTTTATGCTGAAATATTACACCGGGTCACATCTTTTGATATAAAGTGACGAATGTTTACTCGGTCAATTGGTATTCCATGAAGATGAAACTTAATCTGATTACGAAAAACGTAGAAATTAACAAAAGAGTAGGAATCAAATATAGAACGAATGGCTGCTACTTGTTGTGTAGAAATAATAATCATTCGCAATCGGATAATAATATCGATAATATGTGATAACACGTATTATATCAAATCAGCTTGAATATAACCATGTCTATATTCGCATTATAGTACGGTTCGAACCGGCACGAGCTCTCAGCTAGAGGAATTTCGCTTTTTGATGTTTCATGCCAGAATTTCAATTGGATATTTTGATATAGTAGCAATAAGCCACTTCAGCAACGGGTATACCACTCGATTTTGACCAGTTCACGACATGTGCACGAGCTGTAACGAGTATGTTGTGAAATGGTCAAAATCTCGTGGTTTTTTTTTGCCGTGATGGGTAAGATATCACAAATAAAGAGTTAATCTCGGATATACACTTTAAAGTAATATGAAGACGAAATATGTTTCTAAGTAATTTAAAATACAAACTTTAAAAAAAAAACCAAGGACGTAAAGCCTTTGTCGTTAAAAGTTACATATGATACATTGTTTTCAACTACGTGTACATCTCAATAGAATAACAATGTTGTGATAAATGTAACACATTACTCTTCGACTAAATGTAAAACACAAGTCACAGAACAGTGATTAATCAACGTTCCAAAAATCAAATGACACTACAGGAACATGTGAACTATATTGTTAATATAGCAATGAATGAGCGCACATTGAAGCATAGACAAATTGTATCTTATAATTTGTATTAGGGCCTTTCTACATCAACAATTTGCAATCGTATAGGGCGGCCGTTTTTCGCGACAAACTGACATTCAGTAAAGAGATTAGGATCCTTCATTATGAAATATCAGCATACGGAATAATACTATCAGATTTAGAATGGGAAGTGCAGAAGCCTTGTGAAGAAGTCTTGGGAAGTGTAAGCCGGAATGCTTGCATTTAAAAGTGCTTTCTCTGTTTATTAGTTTAAAAGTCTGACAATCCAATTTAAGGGAAGTATTTGCTACCATACCTTCAGCGACCTGAACATTATAATCATAATACCACAGTGCTGCATAAAAGTAGCACTTCAGTTTTTGCAGCTGGTATTAAACAACAATAAGAATAAAAAATAACGAATACAATAGTAGTTGTAAAAAAATTATTTGTCTTGTATCGCTTAATTCTAGGCTTTTTAAAGAAAAGAAAACATGACCGTGATAAAACGGTTGGCAAGTGACGTTTTAAAAATTTCAATGTTAAGAAAGTCAATAATAGCAGATGTGAAGAATTGAGGTGAACATTGTTCAAAGTTGAAGTACCATACGTAATGAAATACAGTAAATTTTCGATCGGATAAGAACTCAAAACGTACGGCGCCCAGTCACCTAGCGGAGAAGTGACAGACAAAACTTCTCAGCACAATCCCCTCTTTTAATAAAGAATGGTTCTCTGACCGAGCCAAGTTGTTACAATTTTTCTGACTACGGCCCCTCCACACGCTGCAGAGTTCACGAAGCACTCACACTCGTACACAAACTCTATCAAAGCACAAACCTTTTAAAAACACCACATGATACTTTAAAAATCATATATCAAAGGAGGTGCAAGGGTGGTTTAATCAACTGCTTTACTGAAGGACTTTATTTTAAGTTGTTGCTTTTTTCATCTCTGACTAACTAAAAAAGGTTCATGCCGCATGGAAGAAATGATTGTGACAAGTGTATTATGGAATTAAATTCATTTGGTTTTACAAATGGTATACGTTGGAAGTATTCGCCATTCTTTTATATTTTAGTGATTCTATAGAGAATCTACATAGGGCCTGCTACTGTAATTTTAAACGTCGCTTGAGCCTCACCATAGGTATTTCTTACCATGATTTGAAATGTTTGTGTCGGGAATTCAGGCGGTTCTTGGCCTGATTTTTGGGCAATGAGCCCATTAGCGTCATTCAGCTCGAGAAACTCAGGGAGTTGTGGCGCAACAAACCATATCTGCCCACTGATACTGCCTACCTGACCAAGACAAGGATA
>LD353384.1:13236-26545 GCA_001465055.1 Ptychodera flava
TGGGGGGGGGGGGGCTGGACGAATCGCGATTGAAATCTTTTTTTTCAGATCCCCCTCAATACCCTCAAAATATATTGACCGTCTATATGATCAAAATTATTCAAGTCCCCCAATTATCATATAGCCGCATATTTATTAGAGATGCACACAAAGTAAAAATAAACATGTATTTGGCAGTTCCACTCGCAGGTGTTCAACACTATCTGTTATTAGACAGTTTGTTGAGCCATATTCCTAAGGCAAGTTCCTAAATTGATTCATGTTTAAACACATCAGTGGACCTTTTTGATTTATCAGTCTAAGCCAACTTGAGTTAATCCAACTCTGGCCAGATCAATGGCATCTTTTGACGAGAACACACAAAATGACGATCATGAGAGAGTATGCAAATTGTGAATTCCTGGCTACCTTTTGCCAAATTGTGAAATAACCGATTACAGTGACATACCAAACAATATTTTTCAAAAGTATAAGATACTTATGACCTAGATGCTGCTCAAAATTGACAATACTGGAAGATTCCATAAAATAAATGTTTAATCTCTGAAATGTTGGGTGTAAAAATGGAAATTTGGTAACAAATAAATTATTCAATTTAGTTGAACATTTTTTCATTTAAATGAGGCTTTACAGTTCAAAGTTTTACTTTTGTGTTATTTTACGATGAGAATGTGAAAATTTAGATAATCAAGCATGGTGACCCAACCTTTTTCCTTTAATATTTGATTATTCTCAAATGTTTGTTTTTTTACGAAAAATCATACATGTTTAGATTTTTTCGAGGTAAAAGAAATGAAATTTGACAAAATTGTTCTACATTTTGTTTAATTATTACTAACATTAGAACAATTGGATGACATTAGAATAGTATTCATTTTTATTGAATTACCTACCAAACCTTGGAATCGGAAAATGTAAAAATAAAAGGGAACCAAAAAAAGTCAGGTCCCCACCCCTTAGGTAGAGCAAAACTTTCAAGTCTCCCCTCTGCAACCCCTAAAATTTTCGAATCCCCCTGAATTCCTCCAGCACCCCCTTCACCGTTTTGTGTCAAGGCAACCTAAGTGCATTGCCAGGTATTTTACGTCGATGATTTCATGTCATAGTTTTTGTATTATCGGCTTGACTCTTGTTTGTCTGGTCATTCACCCAATTTCAAGGCCGTATCGCGATTTTAAACGAGAACGCAATCAGCAATCACGTTGTCCGTTCTCCTCTGGGCATGTGTCTCCGACTGTAGCGTTTTACTAGTCTCCTGCAGTTGTTGGTCACATATATCTCATAGGCCTGTAATGATAGGCCACAGTTTGGGAGAAATTTAAAGGCCCATCCCCAGTAGTTGTAATGTTTGATGATGTTTCACTATTGTTGCTTTTTAACGTAAAATACAGTTTCACTAATATTTTGTTTTTTTAACATGTAAAATACAGTTTCTTGTTCTACTTCCCATTGCATGTTGAGATACACACTATTCAGCTTGTCAACTCAGCCTGTACATGTGTAAACTCCATTGCTATTGTTGACAAGTGAATTCTCTTCCAAACTGGAATTAAATCACTGAATGTAAACAATGACAGCGCATTTTGCACGATGTAAAGGCGCTGTATGTACAAGCGGGTGTTTCAACACGCTTTAAGAAGTAGAACAAAACGTTCAATTGTTATACAAAACAAAACTGGTGCCAAAACTCATCAACAGTTATGGTGATATCTGTTCTATGTGCATGATCCACATGTTGGCCGTGATATGCCTGCTGCTCTGACATGTAATACAACTGTCGGTTTCGAAAGTGCCGGACTCAAAAACATGATTCGACAAGATTCGATCAGCGACCACTTAAGGTTCTGCGTCAAAGTGCATCGTTACCTCAAAACATGACACATAAGTTCCAGTTTCGCCTCGTATCGTAATTTTCTCGTGCCAGCCTTTTCTAAGTTTTCGAATAGGTTTGCGGCGATTCAAGCCGTTTCAGTGTATGCTGTATATATATACTCAGCAAGCTGTCGTCTATGATAAACACTTTAGCGCCCTATTTTTTTCAAAAATATAAGCAGCTCTACTTTGCACAAAAAATCTAACAAGATTCCGAAAACAGATGTTGACCTGGCGAAAATCTAAATCATCAGCATCAAATATTGAAGCAATACAAATTTTTGATTTATTTAAGAATTGTTGATAAATACATTGAAGTTATTCTTTGAACGAGTGTAAGGCTTAAATAAGGAAATTCTTTGTTTCGGGTGGGTTTTGGGATGTTATTAAAGGGTTGGAAACAAACTTTCATTACAAAATATTACATTGCGTCAAATCACTCTTTTACGGCAGTCATTTTATAATCATGCGTCCATATAGTGAAATCAATGTACTTTAGCTTCCTTTCGTCGAAAAAAGACAGGAATTTGCATGCTGTGTGAGAAAAGTGTCAAATAAAAGCAAAGTGTGTTTTTTTAATTTTTGTGTCACAGTGTTTCTTTAATTTACTATTTACCCACCAACTTTTGGAAGTTTGAGTTGAAGCAAAAAACACAGAATTTACTGACTTTGGAAAAACCTTGTTTTAGGTAACATATCATGATGAACTCACCATATCTTCCTTCATCAATCTCTACAGAGGACTATCCACTCCAACACAGTCCTATCTATCAGAGCCAACCGAACAGCTTGGATTTAAGTCACGTAGCAGCCACCTAAAATTGAACATTCAAGTTTCTAATTTTGTCCACATCTTTGCCCTGCAAATCTATACACCATTTCTCTTCACAACGAGGAATAAAATCAGGTCACCTGCAGATCGTTAAATTTGACAAGCATATTACCTTAACTTTACTATCGACATTAGAACTTCAAAATAGCCTCCACTCTCCATGTTAACTCAAGGAGGAGAACAAAGTTTCGTTTTTCACAAAAAAGCATAATTGATGAAAGCTCCGGTAAATGTTACCTTTGATATGTTTTCGAGCACTTTTATTCTGTCTGTGAAATCCAATTTATTGTCTAAAAATCATATGTAAATGCAACACAGCCCGTCTATCCCCGATGTCAAGTTCATCGTTGTAAGTGTGACAGTGGAATCGCGGTCAGAACCAGAATTGACATGTCAATGACAACATCCATGTGTACATAGCCCTGTGTTGGCAAGGCGCACGTGCTTTGCATTTCATCGTCCTTTCGGAATGTATTTCGTTTATATCAATAAATACATCCGTTGTTCATGTAATTTCCCCCAAATATTTTAGCTAGTCTATAGAAGGTTGCAAACAACTGTATTTTTTCAAAGTGTGACATTCATCTCCAAGGTTCAGTCTGCTGTTCAACAGGTTACAATTCACATAGAGACGTCAAAAAATCCCACTCAATAATGAAACAGCTGGAATTAAGGCAACCTGTTGCATTCTGTGTCCACTGTTCAAATGATCTAATCCCTGCACGTTCCAACACAATCAGTGCACTTCTACTAGCGGCTCATGTGTTGTTGTTGTTGGGTTTTTTGTTGTTGTTTTTTTTCGTTTTAATGTACTCAACTCGGACAGTTTCATACAAATGCGCCCCATATATTGGTTTTCACAGTACCCTTGATATTGATAAGAACAACACAATGACTGATACTGTGAGTACTAATGGGCCATGATACTCAGAAATGAAGCTTACGATACGAGAGAGAGAGAGGGAAGGAGAGAGAGAGGAAGAGAGGAAGAGAAAAGACAGAAACAGACAGAAAGATAGAGTCAGAGACAGATAGATTAGAAAGACATACAGGCAGAATGAATACATACATACATACATACATACATACATACATACATACATACATACATACATACATACATACATACATACATACATACATACATACATACATACATACATATACATGTACTTAACTCCACACTTAACTATACATATACATAACTATAAATATTTCTGACATAATAACGATTAATTCTATTCCTCACGGATATGTTCATCCCGATTAGTATTCGATTTGATATAAATGTAAGATTTATGGCACAAGTAAACCAGTTTGTTTAATAATTGTTACGTAATATATAATCGTACACTATCGGTCAAAATCGATCAATATTTTCTCTTTATGATGCATTTTACGAGGTCCTCCATATCTTTGATATTGACCAGCTTTGATTATCACGTAAGTAAAAATACGAGGTATATTTGTGGGCTGCACCACAGTCGCTCGAGAACTATTCAGCGCTGGGACTATTCGCCCCATAG
The DNA here is from genome assembly GCA_001465055.1 of Ptychodera flava. Classification (NCBI taxonomy): domain Eukaryota; kingdom Metazoa; phylum Hemichordata; class Enteropneusta; family Ptychoderidae; genus Ptychodera; species Ptychodera flava. Next base: position 17,467 of record LD353384.1, read on the forward strand.
ACGAATGTACAGAAGCGAGCGCTGGGACTATTCGCCCCATAGACGAGTGTACAGAAGCGAGAAATACCCCAAGTCTGGAAACAGAATGGCTATAAAAACCACGCGGTATTTCTCGCTTCTGTACACTCGTCTATGGGGCGAATAGTCCCAGCGCTGAATAGTTCTCGAGCGACTGTGGCTGCACATTGAAACAATCTCTTTCGCCAAGATGTAACTATGCGCGCAGACAAGAGAACCAACACTAGCACACATGTGACGAAATCGGCTTATATCACGGTATTGTTGAAAAAAAAGATCATTCTCCAGCTACGGGCACTGCGTGTGCTGTGCTGGATAACTAACAGCTAGGTGGATACAAATAACTAGATTAAGACGACATCCGCTGTACTTAGCATTTAATACCATACATGTACGCGCCGTAAGTACCTTGGGTAGTGATGTTTTTTGTTATCCTAACCAATACTATTCGTATTCTGGTGAATAAGGGGCTAAACATAACTTTGAATCTCGTATGCGCCTCGAAAGTGAAGGATTTAAGCTTTTCCTGAAACTTTTCTCAATGAAACTTTCAATCCATATTCTTACCAAATCAAGAATAAAAATAAGATATCGCCGTGCAAAGTTTGGAACTCGAGGAAATTACCTGACATTTACCGATATTTGAAATTCAAAATGGCCGCCATCCGCGTATTAGCTCTATGTGGAAAATACACTTTTTGATTTTCGAAAAACTTAGACGGTAGATCAGAAAAGAATTGTATAAAAAAGTTGGGAGTCAAAATATCTGTCCACAAGGCGCATTATTCATTAATTTGCGTTTGACAAAGAGTTTATAAATAACGTTGACAGACGTCAATGAATGTCGATCTCAATGATGAATACACTGGACCAGGTATGGGACGTTCTTATAACGACTTGTACAGAACTCAAAACAGGAGGTCGAACCACAAAAAGGTGGTAAAGCGGTCAGCTATAAGTATGTATAAATCCTACAAGTAAATGAACATTCGAGAATTTGAGATGAAGTGTACTTTTCCTTGCCACAACACTGGTTACTCGCTACAACAACTATGCATGGACGCAAAATTCGCCACTGCTGAGAAACTGTGACACAAATAATGACACGTAGATTCAACGGAAGCAAGTTTGACAAAAAAACTTGGAAAGGGATGTGAATTTTGCATCCTGGTTTCTACATGTTGACACAAGACTATGGCATCGTGTGATTAATATTTGACGATTTTTGTTTTTTAATGTCAACTACACTTTTTTGTTGCACTCATCCGCTACATGTATAGACTACATTGTTATTGTTGATAAGTGAATTCTGGTCCAGATCGGGACTCAGATGTAAACAATAACAGATCATTTCATGCACACGTATAGACGCTGTGTTGACACGTTAAATAATTGGTGTTTCAACGTGCTTTTGGAGGTAGAAAAAGAAACCGTTATTGACATTGAAACAAACAGTGAAAAATTATCAAAAGTTGCATCTACTGGTGCTTTCTGGGTGCTTCCGCTTTAACTGACATTGCTCAGCCTTATTTCGTATATTTTACGCGATGAGCTGGTTTAATAAGGTCGACGGCGTTACTAGTTTTTTATCTGACATTTGCCATTATCTATGTTGTGTAATATGGTTTTATTGCATGCAAAATACTGCAAAATATTTTTTTTTATATTTTGAGTACTATACAATCATTCCAAGTGAGGATGAGTTTATGGGTGTCCTCTGAATCGTGACACCATCCACGCACGGGTAGGTGTTTGGAGGTATGCACAGTGTATTTAAATGGGACTAGCTTTTCTGCACACAAATCTTTGTGTACGGTGAAATGTACTTGAGACGCCTTCATGCTGGTAGAACGTCATAACACGGCAGTCACAAAGTAGTGTTGGGTTTTCAGAAATGTAGGATGGTGATCAGCCGGTTTCATATATTAATAAGAAGATGGTTTGAAATTAAAGACTATACAGACTGGGAACAGCTGACACACAATCCAAAACTCACAATGGAATGTCACAGGTTGGTAAAATGAGAGCATAACGCGACAGAGTACCAAGATTATCCCTTTTTTGTGAATCCACGATGCAATATTACCGATTTCATTCCGCTGAATGAATATTTTACGCCGCTTTTGGTTCGCAAAGAATGCAAACCGAAAAACTTTATTGCAAAATTAATATTTTGAAATGATCTTTTATTCGTCGAGATTATATTTATTACTAACTTATTAAAACTGTAGCAAACGCCCACAGCTTTGCGTTTTTATTACTTTTTGACTAGAAGGGTGTCATTTGTTGAAAACAGACGCGAAAACGTCCTAGAGTTTTTGATCGGCGTTAAACCTAAGCGCACAAGGCGAGCAGTTTGCTGTACAAGATGGCATGCTACTGATTGCCGGTACATGTTTGAAGGGTTTGTATGGCATCCGTCAATGTTACTAAAATGATTTTTTGCAAAGAGGTCGCTAACGTCCTAAAATAGTGACCGATAACCAAAATAACGCTGTGAGATGTTGACCACTGATTGTCCATTCGTTTGCAACTTGTGACACAAACGGACAGTCATAACCTTGTTGAAATGAGCACAGGTCTAAACAATTTACGCTAAAACTTATATGTGTTGCCATTTCACGCCTGATGTCAGCCCTTTAAGGCTTGGTTTTGTAGATGTCTATGTCAAAGTAAAATATTATCTGATGCACTTTTGTCAGCAGCTATTGAAACCGATGGAAACACCACATTTTACGACTCCGCATGCAGTCATGCCATGCTTTTCATATTTTACTCGCATGGGGGCGCTGTTGCGACAACTGGCACAGGCTCGCCTCAAAACGTAGCAGCCACCGACGTAAATTTTGGGGTTTTTTGCTTTATGGTTTTACATGTCAATTGTAAGTTTTTGTTCTACTCCCCATGGTATGTCGAAACATCAACTACTCAGCTTGTCAACACAGCGTCTGTATGCACATAAAATACAATGCTATTATTTACATTTGGATTCTTGTCTGAATCTGAATTCACTTGTCAATAACAAATTGCAGTCTGTATATGTACAGGCTGAGTATAACAAGCTGAATACTTTGTATCTCAACATGCTTTATACAGAAGAAAAAACTTTAGTTGACCTTTAAAAACAAACAAAAGGAAAACATCGAAATTAAAATCGTCCGGAACCTACGCGCAGCTTTGGTACGATACTGGTGACAAAAAAGTGCCTGCAGAGAAGTTCTGGACAAAAGTTCAAACTTTATAAGATCTTTATAAGATCTTCAGAGAGCTATTGCGATATGAGTCTTTGCATTTGTTACGAGGGAGCGAACGTCTCGAAACTGCAGATTCTTAGCTTGAAGCTCTAAGATTGCTGAAAAGGAAACTTTGAATTACTTTGCTTTATATAATTAAGAATAAAAATCATTGTTTACTGTGAAAGGACTGACGATTTACCTCAAATTTACCCACATTGTGAATTCAAACTCGTTGCTATACCTAGCAAATATTTCATTCTAGATGTTCTCAAAAACAAGAGTGTGATAGTTTCATACACTCAACTGGCTTCACAACCAGCAGACAGGACTATTGTAAAACTTAAACTGTTTTAAAAGCGGTGGTCGTTGGAACTCTGCCCAAAGGTTGAGAGGGACCCCTACGACCGATGTCAATACTGTATCTAGGGTACGTTGGCGATTGATGAAAGTTGAAACATGCTTGGTAACGATGAATATCGTAAACTTTATAAGTTGCAGCTATGTTGAAGCGATGCATACAGATATCATGCATGAAATACATTGTTTGTATACAAGAGAGTCGGGAACGCGCAGTTCCGATGACCATCCCCCTTTAAAGGTAGCACGCATCTCAAAAGTGAAGGACAAACATTTGCTCAAACTTTCCTCAATGAAACTTTCAACCATTCTCTTACCAAATCAAGAATAAAAATCAGGGGTTACCACGAGAATTTTGTTCCTAGACGAACAAATTACATAGCATTTACTGATATTTGAGCTTCAATATGTCCGCCTACCTGTGTTGACTCTATGAGGTAAAAATTTTGATTTTCGAAAAACTAAGAAAGTGAAATCTTCCATTATTCCAAAAGCTTCAAAACGAGGCCAAACACGATGTAGACCAAAACAGTGTAAGTTTGAGAGTACAAGTCTGAATTGGTAATTCCGTCACAGAGCTACATTGTACCCCTAGGACAGGAAGCCTCTTTCCTTCCACAGCTGTATCATGGAATATTCCAGCAGATGAGAAGAATGTAGAAGTTAGCTTGTGATAGGTGAGAGGTGAAGTGAATCATGGAACAAACATTAATACCACAGCACATGTAACATGGGTTAATGAAAGTACACAATTTGTTTGGTTTTGTTGCTTTATTTTATTTTGTCTCGCAGTCAATGGCAGTCAATACTGCTGTGCAACATACAAGAAAATGTCAATGTCATTAAAGTTCATAGTCACTGCACTTTTATTGTATAGTGACGCACCGGTCTAAGACAGACGGTTCAGCCAGCCTTACAAAACAAAATACTTTTCACCACAAAAAATAGTCTAGGAAATATCTGCTTCTAAACTCATATGGAAGTATTTGTACCTCATCTGATCTCCTCTCTTTCATGCGACATACGCGGGTTTGGTGTCATCTTGAAACAAAACTAATCACTAGCACCACACTATTTTCGACATAGAAATTTTTGGATTGGACGAGTTTACCAATATCATTAATTATTGGTTCAGGAAGCAAAAGTAGTCGATTGGTCGTAGAGGGCGCCATTTACAACGAAGCCTGCCCCTGTTCATGTGTGCAACGGTTTAGCAAATTAATTTTGTACTCCGAACAGCAGGAACAGCAAGTTTTTTCCTCAAAATAGCAAAAGAGAAAAGTTGACATAGCCTATTGCTCTCAGATTGCTTTCATGAATGACATTTTGTTACAACTGTACTGAGCAATAGAGTGTCATGACATCCTTGAACATCGAACAGCAGTTGCGTGTAGCAGCTTATCTCCCGACGACTATTGTGTCGAGGATTACATGGATTTTTGCATCTAAGAAGATTAGACAAAAATATGAAAATTTTGTTCTCTCTTATGTAGACTTTAATAAAATTCATATTATAATATGTGTATCATCTGAACTGGTCAGTCAACCATGCTTTCTGTTCAGTATTCAGGCATCTAATAAATATCTCACCAGATGCTGTTCAATCTCTTGATGAAGGCATACAAATATATCCTAAAATTTATCAAAATATGGTGACATGTCACATGATTTGCACTGACCAATGAAAATACACTGACTGCTGTTAAGAAAGAATCACATGACTGGGCTCAACCAATGGTCAAGTTTCACAGTGGTATACTATCAGAACTTCTCACATGATACTACAACCTTATCAACTATTCATTAGAAGTCTAAACTTTGATTGGACGGCTTGCTGGCACACCCAATGTCAGCACTGGCAGTTTTTATCACCTCTCCCTGGGATCGGCTCACAGTCTCTGACAAATCAGGAGGAAGATGCAGTTTCTATGGAGACAAAAGACATCAAATTAAGTTCAGGCATATATCTTCATGACAAAAACAGGACTATACTCACTATTCAAATGCTGTCAATCATTGTACAACAATTTTGAATAAATCGACTTTAGGGTTTTTTTATCTTTGACAGTATATTTTTCAAAAGCCACTCCGTGGTCTAGAATTATTTCATTCATAATGTTGCTCTGATTTCTCTGAAATCTCTACTTTGAAGTAAATTAATAAAAAATTGTCACTGCCTATATAATAGTTTTGCAAACTAAATACAAAGAGTATCAAATTCTGGAAAAAGAAGACATTTGAATGCACTGCTGGCTCTGACAAAATGCATGTCACATCTTGAAATACAAAAAAATGAACACATTCCTATTTTGACCACCCCTCTGAATATGAATTGGTCCATCCCTGAAGGAAATTATTGGTTTGTGGTGTGCTTCAACTTGGACACTATTACATAACATGGGGGGGGGCAGGTGTTGGAGAGAACATATTGCAAGTTTTCTGTGCTATCACGACAAAACTACAGAAAAGTGAATTTAAAAAAGCAGAAAATGAGGGCTGCAACTATTCCTTCCACAGGTGCTCTTTCCAATAGAGATACAATTTTGCAATGAAATTTGTAAAATAATGACTGGTTCATAAGTTGTTGGGGTAAGAAGGTTAAAGGTATACACTGACATGTCTGTCAAAGATCAATGCTGCCAAGAACAATGTAATTTAAAACTGAAAGGATCAACAACTGAACATTTGGCAGTCTCTTCATTATTTTCATTTTACAAAGGACATTTCCTTCTTCTTTCCTAAAGTGTATGTATTGAATGGTATTAAGCCTTGTGAACACAACACATTGTGTGAAATGTGTGACATTATTGTTAAGGATTGGATTCCAGTACAGGCTGGAGTTCACTTGTTGAGAATAATGTTGGACATTTCACACTTACAGGCTTTTGAAAGTTGAACGTTATGCATTTTGTCAATAGCACTGATCCAATTTCAGGTTTGTTACCAAATATAGCTGCATGGGCGCAACATTGGACAAAATTCTATCAAATTTTATCGTTGCATGCGTGACTGTTGTTGCAGTTTGTGGTCTGAGTTATGAATTAGTGTGGCCTTTAGTATCCATTGTAACATTAGTAGGTTTTATTTTCATAGTTCTTGTGTAAAATGCTGACAAATATTTATTTTTGCATATTAATGAAAGAAAATTGATGTTATTTGCAATCAGTGCTAAAGGAGATGATATTTGTGTCATGATCAGAACAAAAGTACCTAAAAATAAATCAAAATATTGCAATTATGGAGTTTTGAATAGAAATTATCAATATGACAATATCTGAAAGTTCTAAAGGATGCATTCATTTGATAAAAGACTGACCTCAATGGTGAACTTCTTCCTCTTCAGTTTGAACGCTAAATCCAATGAATCGGGCATGTGACAGGTCAGTGAGTTCAGCCGAGGTAATTTGCATATTGTAAACAGACCTAGAGGTAATTGCATATTGTAAACAGAAGTAGAGGTAATTTGCATATTGTAAACAGACCTAGAGGTAATTGCATATTGTAAACAGAACTAGATATACAAAATACCATGTATGGAAAAACTGTATTTGAGTCATGAATCAAATTTTATGAAGTTGCCAGTTTCATGTTCATAAACACATTTTTCTTCAAAAGGACAAATCCTGACCAATGAAAACAGTTGGATTAAACCATAATACAATGGTGGACGCCTTCATTTCCCTGTATACAGGTAAAACCATCAACCTTTCCTTCCACAGGTAGGTTCATGATTCAACTTACCCATTGCAATCAATGTAATGCAATGGATTTGACCACAGTAAAGAATTGAAAACCACCGTTTCCCTGCATATAGGTTCAACCTCACAATTAAAGGGAAACCTAAGTCCAGCGACACTGACCGTTTATCCCTTCCAAAATCACCCTTGAATAAAATGCAGCTCAAACTTGCAACATAATTGCACGCGCCGACGACTACCGAGTGACGAAAAGAGACTTTGAAGTAGTCGACATTTATGGAAATGAGCTCGGAATCCCATGGGTCCGAAAGGGCTCATGGGAGGAGCGTGCGTGACGTCATCGGCGATACACGAACGTGTGTGACAGCCTACCAAAGCATTGGAGTCTATGACTGCAGGAGTGCAGTTCTGCACGTTACGACTCTTTAATGCTCAGTAGCATAAAAAATAATTAACTGTTGTTCAGTTGAGTGCAAAATCACTCAAGGAAGAACAAACGGAGTCAGCTTTTACCGTCTTCCCACAGAACAGCTTTTTCAAAGACAGTCAGTGGCTAAAGAAAGTCGGGCGAGTTTTAAAATCTGTAAAAGATACAACGTTATTTTCTAATTCTTTCAGGATGATTGTTTCATAAGGGGTTTTGGGATTCTGATACCGATACAAGACGATACTACACAATACGGTTCGTATCTTGACATGCTGAGTCAGCCTACTATCGCCGATTTTAACCAGATAAATATTAATGTTGGCGATTTTGGGACTCTAAAATCCGAGACGAAACTACACAAAGCGTCTCTTATCTTGACATCCCGGGTCTGCCAAATCTCCGATATATAACCAATGAATATAGGTAATATTGATATTACAAGATACTGGCATGACTTCTTGCCTACTGTGTCTCGGCACGCCAGGTCTGAGAAATCGCCGATATTATATTTACCCGATAAATATCAATTGCGCCGGGACTCCTAGACTAATATCGATATCAGACGATCCTAGATTTACTTGCACTGTGTGGTGTCAGCACGCCTACGAAATCACGGATATTTATCCGATAAATATCGGCGACTTAGGACTTTAACTCTGATACTGGCCGATACTTTGTCAAATTGTGAGTAAATATCCAATATATATCGGAGATTTCACCACATAACATCTCTGACCACCCGACTACCTCTGTCCGACTCTTAGTTCAAAAATAGCATCCATGGCCGGTAGTCAAGAATACTGTATGTTTTACATTATTAGATTTATTAATGCACGAAATACATTTTTTACATGTAAAGCATTTTTTTTTCATTAAATGTCCACACGGGACTTCGTCGAGAGGGCCTATCGGATATCATCGGGACTCGGGAAGCCCTCGCACAAATTACATTCTTTACATGTAAACATTTTTACTTAGCGATCGGGACTTGAACAGAGGACATATTGGAAATCATCGGGAGTTTGGGCTGGTCTTGTATGAAATACTTTCCTTACAACAAGCTTTAGGGAGCGTTCAGTTTTTACGGCCGGTAAAGAGGGTTGATCATGGCCATTGCATGAAGTAAACCTAATTGGAGTTGGGCACCAAAGGCGTATGCCTGTTAAGAGGGTCATGGGTAATACATAAAGTATATTTATTGTAGTGGGCCGCCGAAGGCGGCCCGCCGGTAAAGAGGGTCAATCATGGCCATGGCATAAGTGAACTTTATTGTTGGTATTATGTTTTTGAAAATGTGGTGAAACCCCCCCTCTACCTCCTGTCGCAAAACCACGCACGCACCT
>LD353384.1:26562-39716 GCA_001465055.1 Ptychodera flava
CAGCCGTAAAAACTGAACGGTCCCTTAAGACGATACTATTTTTTTAAATAGCGGGCAAATATCCATTATATCGGCGATTTCATTACTTTGTAGATCTGAGTAAGCCCGACTTCCTAAGTTCGACACCAGCTTCGAAAAATAGACGACACTATAATAGATTTGTCAAATCGTGAATAAATATTTTCCGATACATACCGGAGATTTCGCAACCTTAAAGATCTGGCCAAGCTCGACTTACACGGTAACACATACAATCAGTCAATCATTCCGTATCATTCACGAACCAAAAATTAATTTTAAGCGACTGATACGGAAAACTCTGTTTTAGAAACGTAGCGTTGAAGGATCGCAGAGTCACTCAGTCTCTCCAATCCAGTTCGGGGTCTGTACACTACCAGCATAGTGACTCCCTAGGCCCTCCGCTGAATCATACACAAAACGCAAACAACCAAGATATGAACGATTTTTTGAGATGCTTTCCAATTATTCCAATTATAAATATCTGGTTCAAATTAGTATGGTGTGATTTCAGTCAGGGAAAAGTAATACTCGATGTCAGAAATATCGCTGTCCGAACTCTCCATAGTCGTCTTACGAACGCGCTGAACTGTTCACAGTACTCCTCCAGCTGCAAGCTACAATCGTCTGTATAGCCGATGACGTCACGCACGCTTCTCCCATGAGCCCTTTCGCGCCCATGGAATTCCGGGCTCATTTCCATAAATGTCGTCTACTTCAACTTCTCTTTTCGTCGCGCAGTAGTCGTCAGCGCGTGCAATTATGTTGCAAATTTTAGCTGCATTTTACTCAAGGGTGATTTTGGAAGGGATAAACGGTCAAAGTCGCTAGACTTAGGTTTCCCTTTAAAGACAACACAGTCTTCCACTATGAGGTAGAACTGTAGAACACAGTGACTCTGTTCCCATGTATTGAAATGAAACATTATTATTGCACTTGCACGTATACTTACCACAAGTCACTTCTAGACAAGTAAATAACTAGCAGACCAGATAAATGCAGGTAAGTTGATAACTCATATGGATAACAAAGAAAGAAAAGGCAAATAGTTGTACATTCAACAGAATTATGAAAAGATTACTGACCATGGTATTCCTTGTAGACAGGGTTTTTCTCTTTCTCTGATCCAGCAAAGGATTCTAACTTGACCACAGTGTCACAGAGGTTCTCCAGTCTACGAACAAATGCTGCATCCTGGAATATAAAGGCATGATGATCATAGAAACGCTAGAAGAGAACACTTGTTGAATAAAAGAACAGCTTAAAAAAAATTACCAAGTGGTTGGGCTGCTTTTTAAAGAAAACTGTGAACTGTAAAAACTTCACAACTTCCTGGATACAACAAAAGCCACCACAAGGTTTTTAATTGAACATGACCCTTAAAGAATTCACTTAAATAACCCGGATCACAGATTGGCCAACTAGTCACTTGTTTTTTCTCATGTGTATGAAGTAGTCACTGGCCGGCCTAGCAATATGTGCAGCTTGCAAACACACTCAAGTGTTACAAGTGGTCTGGCCATTTTGCAACACCCTACCATCTATGTGACAGTCTACCAAAATATATTGCTTCACTTGTGCAATCACTTCACCATCGACACAATCTGCTGAAGTTAATTTTTTCAATTTAATCTGTTTTGATATTTATATGCTTTCAGACTTCAAGCCCACCTGAATCGTAGCCTATCTTTAACCTGTTCATACCCAATGCCCTGTAAATAGGTCCAAAGTCACCATTGACAACAATAGGTTTGGGTGAAACCATAGTGGTGAAAGGGTTAAACAAGCTTGTACTATCCTTTTCAACCATTTGTGTTCTATATGCAGTTATATCAGTCAACCAACAAAACATCTTATTACATGCCTCGTATATCGAACGTCACACGCTCCATAGTATTCAATGGTAACTCGTCGATGATGTCGCGGGCCGCATAGTCATCACTTGACTGAAAGTGAACCAGAACTATTTTCAACTTGACAACTTTTGAATGTAAATATGTTGAAATTTCATGTTTTGCATAGAAAATCCAGTATTTGGAAAATTTTGCATATAAAATTTGATAAACCGCATAACAGTAGTTTAAATATATCATGTGCCATTCGATGATGAAAATTGTTCCATTTTTAACGGATTTTAGTCTAAGACAGAAATAAGGCATTTGATTATCATTTACCAATAGACCCAAAATGTTTGGAGTGAAAACTGTGTAAGAGAGGCATGTAATAAAAATATTATAGCCCAAACAAAGAACTATGTACCCTCGGAGCAGGAGACCATTTGCCCTCCTGGCATCAGGCAAATGGTCACCTACCCTCGGGCACATAGTCATGTTTGGGCCATAATATATACACTGTAATATCATCTACCAACATAACTGCTGGCTTCAATCATAAAATTTCCCCTCTGGATATGTTGCGATAAAAAAAACAAACTCTCTCTTACTTGTAATGTCTTACCTGGAAGAGATGTGTTGGTATTGTAATTAGACAGACTGACAGTGATGACCTCAGTATTGACCTCAATGCATGCAGAAACCTTGGCAACGAATGATCTGTTTTGGCTGTTCCAGGTATCACACCACCCTCTTCACCCCAGAGGGGGGAACCAATTGATGAAATAGCTACCCTAAGAATGTTTTTGTCTTTAGCCTAAAAAGATGAAAAGTCAAAATCCCTGTATTTAAGTTTTCTTTTGGTCTTTGACAACCATACTTGTATTACTTGTCTTTGGAATGCTTGACATGTCTGATTATAACCCCTCCATTACCATTATTGTAAAATTGCTGTACCAAAAATACTTTGAACACATATACATGTAGGATATCAACTGAGTTTTCCAGCATTCAATGTTATCAAGGGATAATAGCAATGAATGGGATCACGTGACCAATGGTCAGGTTACAGCACACAATCACAACTGAGTTGTCTACAATCTAGTTGGAGATTTTGCTGATGTGCATGCAAAACTAAAAGCTATGGCACATGTATTATCTGGGGACATCTCACCTCTTTGTTTTTAATATGAGAAGTATTGGGTGAAGTTGAAGATTAGACACTCAAAGCGTAATATGATGTAGGATTAATGAAGATGTGACAGAGTCATTGAACATGACCATCTTAGAAATTCTGGACTATGATTGTATACTAACATTTTCAATCTAAAATTCCAACCATACTCTGCACAAGCTCAGGGCTAATGATACAATGATACCCACACAATTTCACAAACAACCAAATATTGAACTCTTCCTCATGCAAATTCATAATTCTGCTTAATATTCATAAAGCTAGATGATATTTTTTAGTCTTTTGCAGAGCTAAAAATGACCGACAACAAACTGTGGACAGGCTATCAGTTTATGAGTCTATAAAGTGAGCATACATTTGATGTAAGACAACAGTTAATAGAAAGTGGGCATCCAGCAAAACAGTGGACAATAAAACACAGAGGAATGACACTTGAATATTTGCAGTCATCTAACTCAATGCTTGCTACATACCTCTGTTGTTGGACTGTCATACCCTCCTTGCCGGATTTGTCTTTGCACTGAATGTATAACATCTTCATAAGCCGGGTTCATGCTAAGCCTATAAAGGAAATATTTTTTTATGTTCTCAGCAAAAAATTGATAAAACTTGAAAAATAAAGAATAGTGGTTCTTAAAGCAAACCTTTTGAGGTGTTAGGTTAATTTTTAGTGGCAAGCACATAAATAGATAAATAAATAATAAACAAATAAATAATAAACAAATAAATAAATAAATGATAAATAATTGTAGGGATAACCCTTCTTTTCAACTAATTCAGATTATTGGTATTTGCAGATGAAGATACATAAGTGCCTAGTATTCTATTACCGTAAAATTCCCAATTGAGGCCGCATCTCTAATTGAAGCCGCACCCTGACTTTGAAACATTGTCTTGGCTCATTGTTTGCCCATTTTGGGTTTTTGAATTGTACCATAATAGATAGGTAATTCTTCAAATTCCGTGAAATCAATGCCCTCCGAAGTTTAAAAAGACAGGGGGAAGAACAATTTACATGAAAATCCATTGTGAAAATGTATTCTTTTGTATGGTTATTCACATGAGAATAGATTGCTGAAAATTTTACACAACAGAAGTAAATGCATCTTAAACTGATGATTTCCTACGACTTGATGGATCTCCTGAAATCTGATCATTTTTTTCAAGATAATTCACAACAGCAACTCAGTATAAAATGAACAATCTCAGAATAAAAAAATTAGCTGCTTGTAAAACATTGGACAGATACAGTGAAACACTGTCATATTAATTATCATTGGTGCATTGTTTATATGCAGATACGTTGGAAGCAACATTCTAATGTGATATAACTAAGACAAGTTTCTCCCACGCATCAAGGCAATAGACATATTATAACCACTCAAGACAGCCATTTCCACATACATGTACAAGTGTAACAGTATGTTGCAGTATAATTTCCTAAACACAGGACCATGTTACTGGAAGGAGGAAGAGCAATACGTCGGTTTCGAGTTGTCAGAAAACGCACAAATTTTTAACATCGGTCGCATGGGGGCGCCCGAGATTTTGCAAAAGTGAGGGCTATAATTTTAGTCATGGAGGGAAGTCGCAACATCACGCGTGAAGACGTCCGCAAAATGAACATGAAAGAGCTACGAGAATTTTTAAACGCAAGCAAGATTCCCCTTTCCAAAGCTAAAAAGGCTGAGTTGGTAGAGCTTGCTGAGAAATCCATTGACCTTGGATTAGAAACTCATGTAAAACATGTGAAAGAGGCACCCCACCATACTATCCAAAATGTGTTTTTTTGTGTGTGTCGAGTTTGTTTGATTCGTTTTGAATATGTGTTCCTACATTCTTATCCGATTGTTTGTGTTAATAAAAATGTTTGTTTCGTTTCGGATATTTGTAGGGAAGTTTGGATTTGTGTGTACGGTAATGTTTTGTTCGTGTGGGGAAAGCTTATGGCAAGATGCAGATGTGACAAAGTTGATAGAGTGGCCCTTTGACGCTTGCGTTTCGAAACCCGAGCGTGGTTTCTCATCAGTCACTGTGTAGATTCTTTCCTTAGTCTGTGTTTGTGAAAATTTATTTTAATGCATTTTAATGATCTTGCTCTTCGAGTAGTGAGGCAAGTTCCCGTTTTACATTCATTGGCAAGACGCCGACATCGAGACTGTTGCCGTTTCGTTTAGTATTATAAGAATCATCGCCCTCGAATAAGGTCGAATAATGTTGCTCACGCTTATGTTTTGGCGATGTGTCCGTCGAATTCGGCAGAAAATCACACGAAACGAGCGATTTTGAAGCAAATTGAGTACCAGGTATGAATTTTGAGAATGATAGGGAATGATCGACGGTTACATGATAGATGAACTTGCTACTTTTCACAGTAAAATCGAACGTCGAAGATGACATGGTGGCATAATCCCTATATATAGGAAATATAGTCATTTGGTTTCCTGACATACTTTTTCTCAGGCATATGTACACACGTCTATGGGGCACATAGTCCGAGAGCGGAATAGATCACAAACATGTGGAAACTGTTAGGTACCAAGCTAAGTTCACGTCGTATCATCCTTATCCATGTCGATCTCAGGCGTTTCTCTTTCTAACATCAGGGAAACGGTGGAAGGTCATGCTATTCATCAATGGGTATTTGTCGAGTTTGCCGGCTTGGCAGTAAAAGTTTGGCATAGTCAAACGCTTACGGTGACAACAGAGCAGATGAAAGTTGACTAAACTTAGGTTAGGAATACGGAGTCTGTGTTATCGCAATGTACGCAGACCGGAGTCCAGAAAGTAGCCCTCACTTCCGGTCAAAGGAAGAGCGCCCCTAGTGGCGAAAGCTTAAAATCCTTGAATTACCACATGGTCTTATGGTAACTCGAAACCGACATATTATAAAACTTCTTTGATTTCTTACCGTTTGTTTTCTTGTAAATGTTTGTTTGCACAATGACATGTGCATTTCGCTCGTTTAATGAGTTCTTCATCGATTGTTCTGCTGAGATCATAATGATGTCCAAATCTTACCCCGCCCTGGTTACTCTGTGAAAAAGAACATACAATTTAGAGTCCATCCAATCACTTTATTGATCTTATCATCTTTAATATTTAGAAATGACAAAAATTGCTGGTTGCTACAGTGAGAAGGTAACATAGCAACCAGAGTTTGCTTACACATTCATAATTAAAATGCAAATAGATTTTGACAGACGGGTTATCATTACTAGATACAGACAAGTCTGGTTCCCTGCCAGCCGCATGTCTGCCATTGACTGTGCTATGCTCAAACAATAGGTCGTGTATGTGCTGGCCATCTTACTCAAGATTTTGGTTACATGATATCAAACTGTCCATTGAATCATTGGACAAAGTGATGGCTGCTCTCGGGACAGTAACACCAGTGAAGTCAAATACAGTCCTGTGTTTTGCTGTGGAGAGTAGAGACAGGAGAAATATGTCCATAGTGCTCAGGTAGGCAAACACAGAAAGCATGTCTTACAGATGTTCATCTGCAAATATGGGGGAACATATGTTACAGACGGAATTTCAATCACTCAAGAAACTGCCAACAAATGAGATTGCACGATAAAGCTAGCCAATGACAGACCTGGAAAGATCAGTGTATACTAGACCCTTTTCATGAGTACAGTGAAGCCAGTGGTAGAAAAAGGCCAGGGAACCAGTCTAGACACAGGCTGTATATTGCACTAATTACAAATAACCTAGGTCGTTGTTAGGGTTACTATCAGGGATGCAGTGCATAAAGGGCCCCAATGGTAAACATTTTAGTTTGTATCAAAAGTTTTGTGTCCTCTGAAGTTAATTTGTGATGTCGGTCTCCATTAATCATCATCCAAAATCAGACGTTCTGTACTATGAAGTTAATGCAAAAATAGCCACGAAGAATGCACAAAGACATGAGGGCAGCCTTACACCCAGAATAAAACTAAGGGCCATGTTCACTGCATACTCTTGCAGTATTTAAAAACTTCTTATTATCATACATCTCACATTTGTGACTGGGGCATCAAATGGGCATACATGTAGCTGAGGCTACTTGAAAACAACAGTACAATCAGGAATGCACAGCTGCAGCATATGAAACTACTTTCAGAACCTAAGACAAGTTCTAGCAACCATCTAATGGGTCCCTCAAAATCATCAGATATGAACGCTCAGAGATATCCATGAAAGGCATATTGCATCGAACACCTGGAAACAATCAATTTGTTGAACAGGTATTCCATACAGTGATTTTAGCACATGAAAAATTATATTGTTCTCAACAGCAGGTGAATAACAATATTATTTATTCATCATATTAAAGAGCCCTGTTTAAGTGATAGAACAGGCAACATCCGACAGACCATAGAGATTGAAAACAGTTTATTCACCTGGTGTTTTGGTAAATGTTCATATCGCCATGCTATTTTCATCTTCTCTGCCCCATCACCTGCCTCCTCTCTCTCTTCATACACTGATTTCACCAGATCATCATCCAGAGGGTGAGGTAGATCCTGATGCAAGATTATTAAAAAGAAAAAATCTTGCAATGTTGATGCAGATCAATTCAAAGCTGACAAAAATCAGGCTTGGAAAAACAAAATAATTCTAATTTACATATTCGTTTCCTGCGATAATGTATTCATAAATTGTTAGTAAGTTAATAAAACAGACAGGTAGGCAGTACGCCCACACAAACATTACACACTCACTTGATCCTGTTGGAAGGCTTCAGCAATTTGAACAGAGAAATGGAACATGTACAAGAATGTGATCATATTAAAGTAGAATTGGCTAATGCCAAGTTGAATGCATAAACTAACCTTTACTATTTTCTCTGGATTTTTATCTGCTGCAGCTAAGAATATTTCATGGTTTGAAATTATGCCTTCAGCCACAAAGTATTTCACCAGCAGGTCAGCATAGCTTCTGTATTTGTCTTCCTCTGATGAAATGAGGAAAAAGGAGTAAGGCTATCATTACAGGGGTAAATTTCTTATCCATGTTTGCAGACCACAGACCATCATATGGCAATCTTTCAATATACACAAGAGATGGAGTGTTTTGCTATTCTTGGAAAATTTTGAGTGTGAAAACTTTTGACGATACTCTCACAATTTTTGTTTTGTAGTAATGGCAAGTTTGTGCTAGTCCCCAAAACATGTTGACATGACAATTGTTTAGCTTGTCAACACAGTGTCTAATTTTGTTAAATGCACTGTCTTTGTTTACATTTGAATTCTACTCCTGACCAGAATTCACTTGTAAACAATAACAATGCAGTCTACACATGTACAGGCTGAGTTGACAAGCTGAATACTGTGTATCTCAACACACTTTGGGGAGTAGAACTATAAACTATACTTGACATTGAAAACAAAAAAATCAAAAGTTACATCCACTGGCCCTTTAAGTAACAAGACATTTTGTGAACACATTTTTCAAAACCGCAGCTACAACCCCTTCCACCACCATGGTTTTATCCACTTCTATTGTTTTCAATGGTGAAGTTGGACCTCTACTTCCTTTCCAAATTTCTTTGCGTTATTTGTGACTTTTTATTTTAAAAACTACCTTTGCTCTCATTTTAGTCATGTATTTTGTTTTCTTAGTCATGTACAGCGCGCTGAGACGTATGTGTAGTGCGCTTTAAAGAAGTTTTTAATAATAATAATAATAAAATAGGGAATGGGGGTGAATGAGTGAATCTGTTGATGGAAATGCAGATCACATTTGAGCATCAGTAATTTTGAGAGAAATTTAATTCCTAATGCCCTATCTCTCTATATGGATTTTGAACATGTCTTTGAAAATAGTGAAGCATGCTAGGTACATGTATGTATCATGGTGAGAGGAAAGGGCGACAAATTTGAATTATTCAGTTTTTTGTCACCATTTTTAATAAGTTATAGTAGTATGCTCCTTAAAATTGAAAGAGTTAAACCTTTTCCCATACTTTGGGTCATTGACTTCTGAAATAAAAAACGAAAATCAGGGGTTGACATGCAAAATTTGGTACTAGAGAAACAAGTTCCCCATATTTTCCAAACACTCAAAATTAAAAAAAACAGCCACCATCACTGTGTTAGCTTGGTGGGGATAAAGTATATTTTCAATTGTCACAAAAATCTGCCGGTGATTTACTCAGTGAGCTTAAAAACGACCCCCCCCCCTTCCCACCCCACCCACAAGTGGTAGACCAAAAAGAATATTATACAAATTACCAAAGTTTGAATGCCTGAAAATCTCTCCCCAAGGTGCACTCTACAATAGTCAGTAAACCAGTGATGTTTACATTCTAAAATTGAATACGTAACTACGGCATATTAACTTTCTCTCTTTCCTTCCACTGACTGTAAATGAAGATGCAATGATGACTCACCAACCAGCAGGACAGTACCAACAGCAAGACCACCACCTGAAAACAAGAAATAACACTGTTAGTGACAATTTCACTCATGAACTGGCATGTGTATTACATATTATATCAGACCAGTATGTTGATGATGCAAATACAGCAATTTGATTGGTCGACGCATGAAAAAAGCGTGGTATAATTGCAATATAGCACAGTTGGCACACACGCGAGCTCTCAGAAAGAGTAAAAATCCTTTTTTGAAATTCCATGCCAGACTTTCAATATACTGTTATGATATAATAGCAATAAATCACCCCAGTGATGGTATACCACTCGGTTTTGAGTTCACTTCATATATATGCACTTGCTATCGTTCATGCATTTTTGTTGTGAACTGGTCAAAATCTCATGGGATACCATCACTGGATGTGCTTCATTGCTTAGTTATAGTCTAAACAAGGAACTATCAGCCCTCAAGGTAGGAGACCATTTTCCCTCCTGACATCTGGCAAATTGTCTCCTGCCTTGAGGACTGGGAACATAGTCTCTTTTTCAGGATATCATGATTTCATTATGTAGTTTTCACTCCAAATGTTTGGGTTTGTTAGAAGATGATAATCATATGCTTTATTTCCATGTTACATGAACATCCTTTAAAAAACAGAAAGATTTTCATCATCAAATGGTGCATTGATATGTTTATCTCACTATTATGCAGTTTATCGATTTTTCATGCATAATTTTCTAAACACCAGATTTCTTATGTGAATATTTTTCAATCCCAAGTTGTCAAATTGAAAATAGTTCCTGTTCACACTCAGTCAACTGATGACTAGGCAGCCTGCAACATCATTGATGAGTTACCATTAAATCCATTTTTTAGCCATTTTAATCATATTGGTCTGATTTTTGGTCACACTGTCTCAGTAGTAGCTGCAAAATTGTAGCTCTACGGTGAGGCGGTCGGTGAGTTTTGCTTTTTGCGACATCGCTCACCAGTAGAGCTACAATGCCGAAGGCCCTGAAGCATACAAAATAAGCACGCTGCACATGGCACGGCATTTTGATGTAAAATTCCATATATTTACTGCATTTAGTCATACCGATTTATCACTACTAAAGATTAAACACTATACTACACTAACCTTGTCGTGTATGGGGTTTGGTATTTGTTCAAATACGTCGATCGCGTTCCAAAAACATTTCTTCGAGCCGCCATTACCAACTTCCGGTAATGGCGGCTCCCAGAAACACACTCAATGTTTATGGAACGCGATCGACGTGTCTGTGCCAATACCAAACCCCATAAACGACAAGGTTAGTGTAGTATAGTGTTTAGTCTTCAGTAGTGATAAATCGGTACGACCAAATGCAGTAAATATGTGGGATTTTACATGAAAATGCCGTGCCATGTGTGGCGCGCTTATTTTGTATGCTGCAGGACCTTCGGCATTGTAGCTCTACTGGTGAGCGAGGTCACAAAAACCAAAACTCACCGACCGCCTCACCGTAGAGCTACAATTTTGCAGCTATCTCAGTAGTATCTCTCCTATTCTCAGGGAAAGAATTTGGAAACTTTGCCTTTCCAGAGGCTGCCAAATTGTGATTATGCTAATTAGCCCAATCATTTTTCCAGATTGATTTCATACCAACACCTTTTAACAGGTGCTATCAAAATTTTGGCAAAAGATTTCAGTTTAAAAAATCACGGTCCTACTAATTACTGCCCGTCACTGCCCGTCACTGCCCGTCAGGAAATTAGCCTTCCAATTACTGTAATCTGTCGATATATCAATACCAAAGACCACTTATATAATAGAAAGCTACAAAATAAGAGTCTGTTTTACTCCAAATGCCCGAGTCCTGTCTCAGAACTAACGTGAATATTGGAGCGCTAAGTTCTCTACTCGACGGGCAGTGATGATAGGCAGTGTTCGGACATCGATTACGATCAGCGTTGCCACTCGGTTGCAAATCAACGTTGTTGGGGTCTGGGACGACAATTTTGTTTGGTTGTATAGTAAGTAATGTTTTTGATATGAGATATCAACTGATTACAGTCGTTGAAAGGTAAATTTCCCGACGGCAGTGACGGGCAGTGGTCGGACGTCGACGGGCAGTATGTATGGCCAATGGTGATGCATGTACGATCACACGATTAGCGTTGCTTCTCGTTCGAAAATCAACATTTTTCGGATCTTGGAATATTATTTCGTTCGTTTTTACAAAGAGTAGTGGTCTTTGGTATTGAAATATCGACTGATTACAGTAATTGGAAGGCTAATTTCCTGACGGGCAGTGACGGGCAGTGACGGGCAGTAATTAGTAGGACCCAAAAAATCGCCCGGTCACTCAAATACACAAATGCATGACACTGAGAATGAGATCACTTTCACGTGATAACTATGGCACTGAGACTGAGAGTGTGCAGAGTAAACTACGTACCCTACCAGTAGGGTGACCGGACGAGAGGCCCTCCTATTCCCTACAATGGGGCTGACACAAGTTTTCTGAGAGTGAATGCTCGAAATCGAAGGCATAAAGGGGGACCCAGGTAGTGATAAATTGTACAAATTCACCTTAAGTATGCAACAGTTGTGCACATTTATGTCTATGAACAATGTAATGACGTGAAAATCTTGAAGTTTATGAACACATTTTGACAACAAATGTCAGACGGGACGCCATCTTGGAAGTCGTCTACTCGCACGCGAATGGTCACTATTAGAGATCGCGTGAACGGAAACACTTGCATTTCACAGTGAATATTGTGAAGACTAGGAAGTCAAGATGAGTGCAAAAATTTCCTAAAAAGGTCTTTTTTCTTCCGAGAAACTGCTGACGAAATTTTTACTTTGAAACGGCTATGACTTTTGGCATCATTTTCCAGGAGGGAAGGAATGGCCATGCGGGCAAATTGTACCTTAGATATTTTTCTACTTGTTTTGTGCCCTAAAATAGCTCAGCTATGCAGCGCAAATTAGCGCCCAGGGTTTATCCAAAGCAGGAAGTAAAGTTCGCAATAGTGCCGTACTTGAACAACGTGCTTTTTCACCGGTGCGCACCTGTCTCTGACCAGAAACAATGGCTTGTATCCATGATACTGTAAACACAAAGGTCAGCGTGAGGACAATCTTCCATTTTCTTTCACTGGGACTCATCAACCCATACAATATTCTCACAGAAATAATTTGGAAACTATCAATGTACCTTTCACCAGACTCATTATTGTACAGTTAGTCATCTTTGAGCCATTTTAACAATATTTGATCCGATTTTTGGTCATGTTGTCTCATTATTCCTCATTACAATATTCTCAGGGAAAGAATTTGGAAACTTTGATTTTCCAGAGGCTGCCAAATTGTGATCATGCTAATTAGCCAAATTATTTTTTCAGATTTGGACTTTGTACCAACACTTTCAACAGGTGACATCAAGATTTTGGCAAAAAGTTTCAGTTTTAAAAATCGTCCGGTCACCCTACTACCAGCGGGGTATTGATTTCGATGGTTGTGAGAATAGACAGTTAATGAAATCTTCGTGAGTACTGATGGGTTCTTGTCAGTTTTCTGCCTTGGTAACAGGGCAAGATCAGTTGTTTTTAGGCGAAATTATGTGTAGGTCACTGCCTAGCCCTACGAGTATGGCGAGAGTGTCCGGCTTTAGCTACGCCGCCTCCGGAGGCGGCGTAGCCAAAGCCGGACACTCTCGCCATACTCGTAGGGCTAGTCACTGCCCAAAGTAAACCTGACAA
>LD353384.1:51552-73847 GCA_001465055.1 Ptychodera flava
ACAATGAACCTCAAATAATTGATATGTTTGTAATATCAAATTTTCTCATATTTCTCTTCTGTTCACTTCTACTTAAAAATTTAACCATCAAGAATATAACTTTCCAATAAAGTTTGATCATTGGCAGTGGTGACCGTAATGATTAATATAAGTCTGAAATTGGAAAAGTTCACAGACTTTTTGAGTAAATTTCAGTAATGTTTTCTCTCAGCCTTGAACAATACTGGACCCAACTCTGGTTTTGATGTTAATGCCTTGTCTTTAATAGATTGCCCTTCTACAGTGCGTTTCACCTAGGTACCGCAACTCAGCATGAGACGGACACACTTCACGCACAAAACAAACGATAAGCTTGGCTATCACGACACATTTGAAAGCTACCAACTCATTGATTAATTACAGTAAACCGGTATAGGGCAGCCGCAGTCTGGACTGAGAGATACACTTGATCTACAATGTAACTGTTTTTTACAATATCAGCTCAGGTTTTCTCAACAGAAACGTCTGCTCTCGAAATGAAACGTTAATACGAAACTTTAACTTGAAAGGAATGAAATAAACTTCGTTTCTAACGTTGACAACAGACATTTGCGGTTCATGTGAGATCTCGAAATCGACATCGTATTCGAGCCCCATGTATTTCATTTCTTTCAAGGTTAGAGTTTCAGCACTTAAACTCTTAGCTGAAATTGTAAAATCAGTTACATTGTAGATCAAGTGTATCTCTCAGTATAGACAGAGTGGCTGCCCCATGCTGGTTTACTGTGATTGATCAATGAGTCGGTGACTTTAAAAGCTAATCGTTTGTGTTGTAGGTGAAATGTGTCCGTCTCATACGCTGAGTTGCGGTACCTAGGTGAAACGCACTGTATGTGAATGTATGTACAATAAATAAACAGTAGGGAATGAGAATTATCAAAGTCCATATATCCCAAGTGGACACAGACAGAGATGGCATCTATCGTCTGCACAACATGCATAAAAAGTTATGAAATATTAGACACACCATTAAAAGGTAACGGTTTTGTCAAGTGCGATCCATCAGCGTTGAGTGACTTTTCCATATCCTGCAGAGCAGAAAGGAAACTAAAATGATTGTTCAAGTGTTGCAGAACGGGAAAAGAAACTCAATTCTGATCAAACACCAATCTGGTTTTAGTAATAGTATTCATATTTCATAATTATTTTTATATTTTGCGCAGAAGATAAATGCCTTCTGTGGTCCACGCAAGATGGTGAACGTGCACATATTTTTTTTCTGGAGCTGGTGATGAACTCTAGAATTTTCAGCGTCCTAGAGGTGCTTAATTAATTTACAGATACCTGGGCTGTCGTTTCCGGTTTTATAGAAGCTCTCCCGGCAGCTGTGAAGGTGCACGCATCAACGATTACATGTAAGTTTCACAACAAAACCATGTCGTCTCCTAAACTCACTCAACTTAATCCAAAGGTAGTGATTGTCGGAGCTGGGATCGCTGGTCTTGCAGCGGCTGAACGACTCACGGAACAGGGAATCAACGACGTGACCATACTGGAAGCAACAGATCGCATCGGAGGACGTATACATACTCTTCAACTCGGTAAGTCTGAGTCTCTAGATGCGTCGGTGGGTCCGTCCGGGTCCATCCCCAGACCGGTAAAGGAGTCTGGCATCATCGATATTACCAGACCATCCCGCATGTGGGCTCGGTAGTTTGCTCGACCGATTCTATCGTCTGCTTGATCTATCGATTGCGTACTCGATCTGCCCTCCACTTGGGCTACAATTATTGCAGCAACCCTCCACTGGCCACTGCAAACACAGGTGCTTAAATCAACCAGTGATCGCGAAGCCTCCTGTAAACGTACATGTACGTTTACAGGAGGCTTCGTGATCACTGGTTGATTTAAGCACCTGTGACTGCAAACCTCGGAGGCCGTATAACGCCGGGAACACACAGACCTGTACGCAGGGCTGTTTAAGGTGGAGCTGCATGTTGCTAACACAGTTTTTTTCACAGCAATATTTCTCATCAAAGATGACAAGGAAACCCCCTCATACTATATCTTTTCAAAAAGCAGAGATGCTAAAGTTTAGTATGGTAGCAGTAGTTACAGGATGAAGTGGGTGTATATTTGGGGTAAAAAACCTCAATTTTTGTATTGATGATAAAAATTAACTTAAGTCAAAGTTGACGCTATTTTCTGAATGTAATATTTCAGTCGAAAGAAGAGTATATGCAGAATAAAATAACTGTTTTATTTTGCATTATCTATCCTCATTCTAAAATGGCAAGGATTTGCAAAATTAAAATGCAATGTCGTTATTCAAAATGTAAGAATTTTATTGCCAAACAAAATAGTCGTTTTGTTATATAGCATTTAAAGGCCCATGAGCTGCAACTCTGCGAAATTTGTCCAACCTCAAAGTACCTCTAACTTCCTCCTCAGATATTCATTGCAATCTACAAATTGAACGATATAGTCATGCCTCAACAACGTTTGCTTGTGGCAGAATAGGCAAAAATTGAACAGAGTTTTGTTCATTTTCAATTTCCTGCCATTTGCAAAATTTTGCAGAAAATTTTACGAAGTGGGGTGAATCCCTTTCCCGTCCTTTCAGTCAGTTGCACCATGTTGTAATTGTAAAGATTCAAATGTGTACATGCACCATTTATTCTGTTTATCATGTAGTTGCATGGTAGCCATATTTGGGTGCAGCACCCGTTTATTATTTGTCTTCCTGAAACCTCTCCATGCAGTCGCATTCAGTAGATAATTATACTTTAGTAAGCATCTCTGAATAAGAACATTTCTATGAACTAATTTTAATCCAAATGTAAAATCATGAAAATAATGTCAAAATTTGCAGCTTATGTGCAACATAATGTGAAAATTTCAGAAAATTTGACCCAGCCAGAGTGGAGTTAAATCTTTGGAAATTTTGAAATTTGGGGGAAAAAGAGGCCAGGAAATTGTGTGATTTGCATACATTAGCATAAATTAAACTTCTTTATCACGCAACTTACGACTTCTTGAAAAGCGAAAAGGTGAACCCAACCATTATTTTAATCTTGGGTTAACAAATTAATTAAAACTGAATGAATATTTGCGAAAAAGTGATTTTTTAGCAAAATACGCTCTGTGTTGGGTGCAACGCCCCCTTAAGTTGCGTGGAGGGCACAGCAAAGAGTACATCACACATGATCGTTAGATCAAGAGGAGAATCGATCAATCGATCAAGCAGACTAACCAGCCACAGCCCACAAGAGCCTGTGGCGTCATCCTATTTGCACGAGACAATTGTATTCTTGCCCTTGCTATCATGTGCTATAATTTAAAATACAATTCTCCAAATTTGGCTGGTTGCTGCTGAGGGGAAAAATAAAACCTGTGATAAATAATTTCATACTGTAAACTAGAAATTCATTTTGAAATTTAATAGCCTACAAATTAAAAAAAATCATTTAATCTTCGCTGGCCAACCAATGTGTCTGATTCAGGCAGGGACCCTATCTCAAAATATGAAGAGTCCATCGAGTTGCAGTTATGAAAGTATCAATGACTACACTAGGCTTTTCTCAGTCACCAAATGGTTTCACTCAATTGCATATTTCTCATTTCAGAAAACGGTATTCTTGAAATGGGAGCAAACTGGATTCATGGCAAAATAGGCAATCCCATCTCTGATATTGCTGAAAGACGAGGATTCTTTCACAAGAACTTTTCAACTGCCTTCAATTCTGGCAAAGCCTTTGACACTCAAGGCAAAGAAGTAGACAAAGAAATCATTAAGAGAGTTAGAGCACTGTATAAGCAGAGCTGTACAGAGGCTGAAGGCTTCTTCAATACGAAGTCAAGAAATTGTAATCATAAGGAACAGCGCCCTCTTCCGCCAATACTCAGTGTTGGTCAGTTTGTGAAACAGGATTTTGATAGCCTAGTTGCAAAGGAATCTTTCTCATTGGACGAAAGAATACTTTGGGAATGTGTTCTCAATTGGCATCTTAACCTAGAATGTTGCATCAGTGGATGTCATACTATGGATGATGTTGCTCTGATTCCGTTTGGCCAGTATCAGGGGTTAGGTGGAGGTGATGCAATATTCCCCTTAGGCTACCGATCCATAGTCCAGGCGATTCTGGACAACCTGCCGGAAGGAACTGTTAAGACAAACAAGGCTGTAAAGTGCGTAAACTGGAAGATGGACAGGCAAGATTCAAGACCAGTGTCCATTGAGTGCGAAAACGGAGACATGTTAACTGCTGATCACGTGATTATGACGTGTTCATTGGGATTCCTAAAGGAAAATGCTAGAGGTTTGTTCCGGCCAATGCTACCAGATGATAAACTACGTGCAATTAAAGTTCTTGGATTTGGAACTGTTGGGAAGATATACCTGGAGTACAAAGAAGGCACATGGCCAGGTGAATTTGTAGGTTGTCAACTCATATGGGATAAGAAGATTGATATTCATAGTGGAGAAATCAGTTCATCAAAGGTGGGACTGAATTTCCCTTTGATCTAAGCTTTACCTGTTTTTAGGACATTTTGCTCTTTACAAAAGTGATTACCATGTAGAGAAACTATGTTTTTGTGTCCCATACATGAATATGTTAATATACTTCAAAATTGAGTCATCTCGAACAATAATGTGTATTCTTATTCTAAAAAGCAATGGTACCATAAAATGTATAACATCCGTGTTGAGAATCGTGTGCCCAATGTTCTGATGGCGTGGCTGAGTGGACAAGAGGCTGAACACATGGAGAGGCTCTCTAATGAAGAAGTCAGCAAGACTTGTACAGGTATCAGTATTGAATATCACAGTGGGCTCTTCTCATGACCCCTATTTGACCTTTATATATCTGGGTATTTTTGATGGTGCATGGTCTCAAAAATCCAGTATTTTGACACAAAAAATGCATTATGTGGAGTCAGATTGGAAGGTCATCTGCAGTACAGAATTCTATGACCATCATTGGATGCTACAGAGCTGCAGATGAAACTAAGGGGCTCATAACAACACAAATATCATGATTTAAGGACAGGTATTGGTCATTCAAGTATAACTTTCCATACACCAAGCAATGGTATCGCTGTGAGATATGCCTACACTAGTATATATCAACTTGCCAAGATTGGTGATTTACCATATTTTTTCACATGAACTAAGCAAAATACGGATGGATAATTTAACACACAGGATAACTATACTTGAATCCAAAATTAAAGAATAATGCAAAAGAAACATTTAGCAAGATATTTATCATAGCTTGGTGAACCATTGTGGACCTAACTTTTGTAATGTGAAAGTATGTCATTGTGACACGAGGCAGAAATGTCAATGCATCTTTGTTAGGCTACGTCTTTTAGGTGGTAGTGTATACTGCCTTGCTTGGGGTGCCACTAATGTCTGAAATGTGATATAGTAATATATGTGTGACCTTCCAACATACCGGTACAACATACATGTCAAGGTATTTCAGCCACTGCTTGCCAAAATTGTCATCGTAGGAAATTCATGGAACCAGTCATCCAGGCAGTTAACTTTAGAAAGTTGCTTGACATACTGCAATAGCACCTGCCCTGACAATTGTGTCTGGCATGCTCTATGCCAGGTACACTTTTCCTCTGATCTCAGCAAAGTAAACATGGGAAATTATTTCCATCTGTCTGTTGGGCAGGTAACTGTAAATTTTCACCAGCCCAGCAAACAATTCCCCTACCACAGGCAGGCAAGCTGACAGTAAGTTATTTGCAATGCTGCGAAAATGTTAGCTCTCAAATTGTCAAAAAGAAAGGGCTTGTTGTTGACATTGTTGAAGTAAGCAGATTATTTTGATTCTTAAATAGTTTGTTCTTTCTCCAGCAATTTTAAGAAGATTTCTGAACAAACCTAACATACCGGAGCCTTGTAGGGTTATAAAAACCTCTTGGAACAGCCAACCATATATCAGGGGGTCATACTCCTATGTTGCTGTGGATTCAAGCGGAGATGATATAGATATTCTGGCCAAGCCTTTACCCTATGAAGAGGAAAGTTCAACACATTCTTTGAAATCACAGGTAAGAATGGACATAGGATTGTATCTAGCCTTCAGATTGTCTGAGGTCACTGAGTCATTCTGAGAATTGCTCAAAAGCTCTGTCCATCAGTCGTACATCAATTAATTTACATAAAGGAAGAAAAGCAGTTGATCACTGGCCGATAGTGCATCATGTTTATCAAACACAGAATGAAGTGATCACTGTTATAGATATTTCTAATCATTGCTCATCAGTAGACGCAAGGTCATAAACTTCAATGATAATTCACTGGCATCAAGTAATTCTTTGACTGTCTGCTGGGGGTCTAATCGGCAATTGCTGATGAGAAGACTGTCATTTGGTCCTCTATTTAAAAAAGTACGGGTCCTTCTCAAAACTAGAGGTTCTGGCAAGTAAGGAGATATCTGACTCTTGCCAAATTTATGTACGATGTCTACAAAACTTATTGCTTAAAGAGCCAGTAGCTGTAACTTTTGATAATTTTTTCACTGTTTTTGTTTTGTATGTCAATTGCAAGCTCTTGCTCTACTCCCCAACAAATGTTGAAACGCCCTCTGGCACTGATATTGTTTTTCAATTGAATTCTAGTCTAGACCAAATTCACATATCAACAGTAACAATGCAGTCTACACATATACAGGCTAGGTTGACAAGCTGAATACTGTGTATCTCAACATGCTTTGGGTGAAGTACAAGATACTGCAGTTGACATAAAAACAAAACTAATTATCAAGGGTCTACAACTACTTGCCCTTTAAATGCATACTTCAATCCTAAAGGGAAGGTTCTTGATTTGTGAGAAACCAAATTGTAAGCTGTAATGATCTCAGATCAAATAATTTTGTCTGCACAGGGAAACATTTTACACAGTTTATGCGTACATGCTGATGGGAGAAGTAGGATTTGAGAAATATTTGTTTCAATTTTTCACTTAATATGTTTTCTCAAAGCAGGAATGATCTAATCATAATAGTTGAAATTGGCTTAAAGGATCAGAAAAAACTTCAAATTTCAATATGAGATGATTCTGTAAGAAGTATCTATATTGATATGTAAACACTTTAAATGAAAGCATTGACATGTCCAGAAATACACTGGCATTGATTCAGTCAATGGCATTTAAAAGTTAGGTGTGTTTTTGTTATAGTCATTGCTTACAGATGTATCTTGTACCTCACTTATGACTTTCACATACATTTTAATATTACCATGCTGTTTTAGGGTGCGGGACAAAAATATGGACACTAATTTCAGACTTAATAGTAAATGTGCAATTTGATATGTTTCAATTGACCAAGAAATGAATCATTTCACACTCCACAGAGACACACAGACAATGACAACTCAGTCACAGTAATTCTACTATGGCTCTCTTTCCCTTTCATCTACTCAGGTTCTGTTTGCTGGTGAAGCAACACACAACACGTTCTACTCCACTACCCATGGTGCCTTGCTGTCAGGCCAAAGAGAGGCAGATCACATCATTTCACTTTACAGTACAGAGAAGTAGATGCAGTGTTTTCATCGCCTGTGATGTCTTATTGTCAAGGTCAAAGTTAGGAAGATGATGTCATATCTACCGGGTCACATAGCAACAACTCTGTCTAAGGATAGGGCATTTAAGAATATGGAAAAACATCCTCAGAGCTAAAGCTACTCCAAACATTTGAGCCAGTCTCATAATTTACACAAAAACATTCACATGCCTGTCACCTGACAAACGAAGAACACAGTGCTGGGAAAAGCAAGTTCATACAAAGCAAACACAAAAACATTGGATATATAAATTGTTTTGCTCTTAGTACCAGACCATGTAATCTGATTAAAATCAGATGTAGAGATGGCAAGGTCTCCACCTTTCGTTGTTCTTTGCTGTTGTCATCAACTGATAGTTGCTTTTGATATTACTTCTAAGCCACTGCCATAGGTGATTGCATTCAATCTCATGCATCAACCAGTGCGGCCAACCAATCAGAAAGAGGTTTACAACACCCATTTGTTATTCATTGTAGCATGGTATTTAAAAAACACAATCTGATTGGTTCCTACAAAAGCTTGATATCTGAACGTGATCTTCTGTGGCAATGTGTCAGATGTAGTGAAGTGACAGAACAGCAAAGAAGAAGCAAAGTTGGAAACGTCGCCATCTCTACATCTGATCTTAATCAGATTGGAGACCATAATAAAAAACTTGAGAAGCACTTGTGTTTCAAAAAAGTACCCATAATTTAAGGCTAGACAAGCACTGTAACTGTACATCACTGTTACCAATAAAACCTCTTTAAATACCAAAGGAGTCCATGATTGCTGTCTTATCCATGCATGTTGGCATTCTGACAACCCCCATAGGGCCCTAGTTTATCCCAAAGTTTAGAGTGTAGGAGTATGAATAAAATAAATAAATAGAGAAAATCCAGGGAAATCCTTAAAGAAATCAAGCAATAACTGTGCAGTTTTTCAATTGGTCGGTAAATATCCGATTTCATCAGTGGCAGGTAGTAAAAAATTATGTGGAGAAGGTAGATGGCAGCTTATGTATGTGTAAGAAAGCTGTGTGAAGAGTAGTAAAATTTAAGTAATTTGAAGTCCACTCCTAGACATTGACAAACTTTTCTCTCAGTAAGTGTTGAGGTATCCATGTTGAGGGACAGGGTACCAAGAAGATACATTGCTTGGAATAGTCTGAGGGGGAGAGAGAATGCTGTCTTGTGCAAAATTCCTCTCATATTGATTGACCCTAGGGCAGAACTGAAGATCAGTGACTTGTAAATTGTAGGTCACCTACCGTGAATAGATGCATACTTCTTGTATGCCAATCTGAGGCAGTGTTTTTGCTAAGAGTAGTAAGCAGGTAAAGGTTACCAGCGTTCCCAGTCATTTTTCACTGGAGTTCCCCTTGATATATCAATGCAAACAGATTAGGGGGCAGCAACAATGTTACCGGAGTTCCTAAATCATTTACCAATATTTTCCCAACCTCAACAAAAACACTGGGGGCAGAAGTGGCAGTTCATCTTCACATAAACATTGATTAACCCTTTGAGTGGCAAAATCAATTTTTGTCACCTTTATAGAATATACCCCAATCATTTTTTTCAGATTTTTGACTTAATTTTGATAAAAAACATTAGCCAATGAAATATGATATCCAATTGGTCCAAAATTATCAAAAGAATTACAGAAAAAAAAATGTAAAATTGGTAAAATGTTGCACTAAAATTTTGGCAGAATAAAAGTAAATACTCAAAGGGTTAACTGGACTGAAGATAAAAGGAGAGCAGAGGATAAGCACCACATAAATAGTCAATGCCAACAAATGTAATTTGAAAACCAGGCATTGAGGAGTATATCTGCAAAAAAAATCATTCAATTTTAAATCAGGTAATGACAACAGTATGAGAAGATCAGTCTTCGAGAAATGCTCATTCTGACGATACGTCATGTTATTTACAGGTTGAGAGCCATTGATTTCACAAGACACATAACAGTGTGCAGATAAGCTTATCAGCAAAGTCACAGTGCCTCGCTTAGTCAACATAAAAGGAGTGTTCATTTGAATATATTAATATTCACTAGATGTATGTTGCCATGGTATCATCGTCAAATTACAACAGAATGTAGACTTCTAATTGATAGCTGCTCCTGAAGTGCCTTGGACCTGATTTGATAAGTTCTAAATATGCTATATAGATATCTCAATTTACTTACTGGTAATCATTTATTGATATCCGACAATTTGTCTGAAAAGTGTGGTATCAGATTTGGTGTTCCACAAGGATCTTGCCTTGGACGGTTCTGTTTACAGCTTATTCGAGTACACTGTTCCATATCATAAACAAACATTTATTATACTGTCATGGTTATGCAGAGGATACACAGCTGTTGAAAGTTTTTGCACTGAGAGCTGATGATCAAACCACAGCACTGGAATGTGTAGAAAACTCTGTTGTGATATTCAAAATTGGATGTTTGAACGTAGGTTGAAATTTAATGATAACAAAACAGAAGTTGTTTTCTTTGGTACCAAACAATAGTTCGCCAAATTAACTTGTGACAAATTTGTAATCAAAATCAAAAGTGAGGTTTACACAATAAATATTAATTTCCATGACTATTTGTTTAGAATTCAGATATGTTCAGAATGATAAAACACTGTCTTATGAATTTTGTAGTAGATCTTAAGCAAGAAAACATCTGGAAGATTTCAAGGACAATCGTGGATTTCAAACATCTCCAAGATTTGTTGACCACTTGAGGTTACAATACAATCGATAAACCCACTAATATCAACCGCTGAAATTTATGTTTGTGGTGAATTCGTAAGTTTTAGGTCAAACGTTTACGTGCGTACCAAACTGACCCTAAGGTAGAATAGAGAGTATATTCTTTGATCTTTATACACTGCTATGTCACAACGTTATATGTTATCATAAAGAGGTGTCCTTGTTTATTTGCAGGGTATGCAATCCTCGAACCAGCTCTGCTAAAGTTTGGTGTGATGTGAAAAAAAAAACAGAACAGCCTAGTCCATCAAGTCCACCTACGGGAGGTTTTTGACATCCTATGCGTGCCTAATACAACATATCAGCCCATTACAAACATACACGCACACATGGTATTGACCATCAGAAATGACATCCCTTGTTACGTAAGAGGGAGAAATTTGAATTTCTGATTTGCACAAAATGAAGATTGTAAAAACTGCATTTATTTATTCTAGAGACTGCAAAACAAGCTACAAACCAGTTAACTATTGTGAAAAAATTACGAGTCAAAAACTTCTTTCCTGTTGACTTTTTCTATCTGTAGGCCCTAGAGCTGTAGAGATGACTTTCAAATTTCACCGTATTTATTAAGGTAGAATGCACATCGGGAACTGATATTCGCGAATACTCAAACATTACAATACTCTTTTGGTCAACGACTCTCGGGTTCATTTTGAAGCAAAGGGGTATATAACGTTTTCTCCGGCTGTTGTTGTGATTCAAATTAAAAAAAATCCCCACAGTGTTTACACAGGGATGGTGACCATTTCAATTTTGATTTTCGGTAAGTATCATTGGGTAATTTGTTTCTCAAGTACCAACCAGAACCCTTGATTTTTATTCTTGATTTCGAAAGGGTAGTATCTTGAGAAAGTTTGGGCAAATCTATATCTTTCATTTTCAAGGAACGAACTACCTTGAAGACCTACATAATTCACCAGTCTCCTTAAATCAACCACTACAGTCTTGATATGTTATAATTTGATTCAGCAATCAAAAGAATCTCTAAGTAGTACTTGCCACAGGCTAACAAGGTGTGAAAAGTCTGAGAAATATTACATAAATAATAATTATTATGGTATTATCAAAGATACAATCATTTTTAAAATTTCATCTCAGTTTAACCTCCTTCCTTCTCTACAACACATGAAAATTTCACCCGACAGGTACGGGTCACGCGACCTTGCAGTCTTTGAGGCATCGTGACAGGTATAAAAGGGGACGCCCTGAAGATGACTGCCACATCGTGTCATTTGATTTATCCAATCATTTCCCAAGTATTAGAGTAGATCGAAAGCTCAAAGCGGATGTGAAATGCAAACAATTTCATTGATGATATTCATATTGCAGAATTATGATTTATTAATATTTTTCAGACTATTCATGCCTAATTAGCCAGTGCCTGCTTTCTAGCAAGAGCAAGACATCCCGCATTGCACTCAATTCTAATGTACCCCTGTGAACAGAAGGGTTATTTCACAATCATTGCAGCCGGGTGTTCATGTATAATGCAGTGAGTGTGTCACAAATCATCAAGCGAATCCACTTGAGGTCACATTCTTTCTGTGGCTTGCGTACCCCTTAGATGTATGTTGCCAACCTTTGTTTTTACAGACACGTGATTTATTCTACAGTACCGCCCCGTATTTGACATGAGAAGACAAGAAGCTACAACAAATTTAGGTCATGGAGTACTATGAGGTACCCTGGCATTTCCAAATAGAATGTATGCAACAGGGTTGATTCTAATCTCATAAGGGGTTCTTGATATATCGCGTCCACAAAACACACTGGCAGACACAAAACACAGAAAGACACACACATTCACACACACAACGACAGACAAACACATCGGTAGGTCAGTAGCTCACGTGTGTGAAAATGTGAACTCTTCAGATAGAATGTGTCTCAGGGAAAGATTGACTCTCAGTTTGTTACATTACTTTGCCGATCTGCAGCTTGTATTGAAACCTACGGAGTGAAAATGTATTCTCACCTAATGTAAAATACATATCAAAGAATAATTAAATGAGTATATAGATTGGGAAAGGATTTTCATTTTCCCTTTTTATTCTGACTTCTGTCATGAAAAGATCAAAGATGTTGATTTTACTGAGATCTTCTGTATCTTTGTACATAATCCATGATTTATAAATAGTAAAAATGGCGAATACTCAGAGCAAATTCACATTTTACTGTTATTTTTTTAAATCGCACTAAAAACATTCATTGTAATTTTAACATTACAGTTGTACTCACTGGTGAAAAATTGTTCGATTTGATTAAAAAAGATTTTACTCGTTTACATTCAATAAACATGCGAAATATGTCATTTGTTACATTACAAATCTAACAAAAGCTAGTTGGAGTTATTTTCCGTCTGTACAAATTAACACCGTTCGGAAGAATATGATGTATAAATTTATACATAAAGTTTAAAAGTTTCCTTTCTGTTGTCACCTGTATTACACTTTTGTACCAAAGCTTTGACCAGTCACACTCAGGCCTCAAATTCAGAATTCTGTTCCATTTATTCGTGATCCAAGGCTTAATGAATTTTTGATTAATAAAAGACCAGTAGTACTCTTTCGTGGTAACCTTATCAACACTTTTCTGATGACAACTTTGTTTCAGGAAGACAAAAGGTGTTGGCAAAGCTATATCAAGAGAATATAATCGAACACTAGTTCGCTTATGTATTTAAACTATATTTATGTAAAATTCGTTTATTAACGTATTCATATTTTGTAATAAATGATACATGTGTATATTTCTTTGGCTATTATACGACAAAGGAACCTTATGCAGGAAAACGACGGACCTGTAGCTGAGAATACAGCAGACAAGTTCTTAGAAAATACAGCGCTTTGAGATTACATATAGTGATATACACATAGTATTATTTGAACAAGTAGTTAAGTTAGGCAAGCTGTCGTCGATTACACACGACGGGCCTACTAAGCGAAAAACAATGATACAACGTATATGATACGACAATGGTGTTACAATGTCCAAATGGACGTCGGGCAACATTGTTGGCAATTTAATAAAATATTGCTGTGTTTTGCTAGCTTATACACCAGGCATCTACATTCATTGCATTACATATTGTAATAATCTGCGAGAATGTGGGATTTCATAATGTTTCTGACTAGAATCCCCGGAAGCTGACGAAAATGCTGGTGAAGCTATCCAATTTCGCCTGCTGCCGGTCTCTGAATTATATCAAAATAATAAATTGTGAATTCAGACGATGAAATGACAGGAAAAAGCTTGTGTGTATTATCATTTACTTATGATAATTTACAGTCAAGCTTTTCTTCTCTATTTCCATTTTTAGGTATTCATCAAACCATTCGCTCTGAGTGACGGTAAAATGATTTTTCCAATTTCCACTTTGCCCTTTCCGTATGTATGCACCACTACTGTCCCAACTTCCTTCGTCCATAATTGCCTTCAACCGAGAGTCGACGCCTCTACTCCTCATCGACGCAACAGAAGATCGTTGAACCACCATGTCAAGGCGTTCTTCGCTGAGGGGTCGTTCCAAGAATTCTGCCACTCTCAAAATCTGTGACTTCAAATCGAGTTTCATGTCTTCATAGTGCAGGTGCAGAACATTGTCTTGGCGACCGTATCTTTGCCATGACGACACATGTTCCAACCATGGTCCGAACCAGACTTTGCCTTTAGCGAACTGCTGCACCCATCCTTCCCAGGTCAGTTCCATTCAGCTGAATTTAACTGACCTCATGAAGTGATAGAACGAAACGCAGACATCTTTTGGATTTCTTGTTATGTAAATTATTTTACACTTTCTGTTGCCCTCCCGCCATGAAGAATGAAAGTGTTGTGGATGTATGTGGCAAGCTAAAAGTCGGGGAGACGCCATTTTGGGTATATTTTTCTTGACACAACGGACATGTTCTCCGTACAGTCCAGGCACGAATTCATCTGTCTTCTCGTATACATAACAAAGGCGCACGGCTTTATCAGTAGGGCTCAAGTACATATTCATGTCCTCATACATCGTTGAGATCACGTTCAACATCCACAACGTTCCCGACTTGGGGAAAGTGACCACTAGAACATCGCTCTCTCGCATATCCCAAGCACGATCAATGTCACGTTCTTTAACGGCTCTGATATCATGGGCGTGCTCGATAAAGTAACATCCATCGTCAAAGAAACCCGGCCACTCTGATGTTGCCATTCTAGCAAGCTCTGTCAATGTTGTGTTGTTGCACTAACACAGTCACTGTGCCCTGCTATGATAGCCCTATGCCACTGCGCTTATGACCTGGAGATAGTTTACCTGATTAAACATTACATTAGTCAAGCGGCACCCTAACTGAAGGAAATATCCGTCGCTGATTGGTCAATCTCATAATTTGAACACTCCCCTGTCGAAAAAATCGAGAATGAGAACCAGTTTGTCGAAGGTCTCCATGCAACACGTGCCATCTGCTTCGATTAAATTGTGCTTGGCATATTAGATCATTGTAAAGAGGGTCTATACATGTAGCATTGCACAGTAATGCACTGACAACACGGGATGTCATTTTTGATGGCCAATACGATGGATGAATAGATGGGTGAATGGACGTATGTATGTATGTAGGTATGTATTTATGTAAAGGGCTGATATATTGTATTAGACACGCATTAACATATGTCAAAGACCTGTTAGTGGGCTTAATGAAGTACGGTGTTCTGGTTTTTTCATGTCACACTAACCTTTAAACTGGTTCAAGGCTGAGCTCCTAGCAAGTGAACCAGGACACTGCTGTCTGAAAACATATAAACATGTGACGTAGAAGTGTTCAACAATCAAGAAACAGACATTCTATGTCACCAAAAGGTCAGTTTGGTTAACAAGTACGTGTGTAGTTTGGAACTTCTGATCTTACTAAACATTTGATAAATTGTTGAGTGGTTTATATATAAGGAGGTTGATGGGTCATATTGTGTCCCTTAAAGATAAACAAATCTGTCTTAGTTTCTCTGCATTGGTCTTCAAAGTAGTTTGTGCCTCGAAAATGAAATACATTTGGCCAAACTTTCCTCAAGGAAATGTTATACACTACCTTTAAGAAATCAAGAATGCAAATCCCCGGTAACGGTATAGACATTGGTACAAAAATATATTTACCGACAATTTAAATTCAAAATGGTACTTTCCTATTTTCACAACGATAAACCGGAGAACACTATATGTACTCCAGTGCCTCAAAATCAACCCCGACAGCGGTAAATTAAAAAGGTGAGGTAAAAGTTTGAGAATTCGAATATCTGTTCCCGCGGTGCATTCTACCTAATTATACATAGTAAAATTGGAAAGTCATCTCTACAGATCTAAAAAGTCATCAGGAAAAGAATTTTTTAACTCGATTTTTTTTAATCTTTAGCTGCTTTATAGCTTTTTTTGCAGCCTGTTGAGTTAATAAAATGCGGTTTTTACTATCTTTCTTTTATGAAAATCGAAATCTAGATTCCCCCCGTTGACGTCACGTAACAAGGGATGTCATGTCTGATAGCCAATGCAATGTATGTATGTATGTATGTATGTATGTATGTGTGTGTGTGTGTGTGTGTGTGTGTGTGTGTGTGTGTGTGTATGTATGTATGTATGTATGTATGTATGTATGTATGTATGTATGTATGTAAAGGGCTGATACATTGTATTAGACTAGCATGTGTCAAAAACTTCCAGTAAGTGGACTTGATGAACTAGGCTGTTCTGGTTTTTTATGTCACACCAAAACTTTAGCAGAACTGGTTCGAGGCTTGAATTCCCAGCAAATAAACCAGGGCACTTCCTTATGATAACATATAACGTTGTGACATATAGGTGTATAAAGATCAAGAAATATACTCTCTATTCTACCTTAGGGTCAGTTTGGTACGCGCGTAAATGTGTGGCTTAAAACTTACGAATTCACCACACACAAAATATTTACGCTGTGGTTGACATTAGTGGGTTTATGGATTGTATTGCAACCTGAAGGAGTCAACAAATCTTTGAGATTTTTGAAATCCACAAGTTTCATGCTTTTCAAGACTGCATTGATCTTTGATACGCACAACATGATCAAAACCAGATATGAACGGAAAATGTTTTGCAGATTTCTATAGATATTATTGCCACGAGTTTGAACATTACCAGCAATATTCATCGTATATTGCTTGAATTGAAAATATCCTTAAAATATAAATCAGTGATTAGCTGAAAGGAAAATGTTAAACTTCTTTCATCGCTGTCATATCATTGTATCATCACTTTATCTTGTAAGTTTATCGCCTTTGGTCCAGTCGTTCGAGTTCTGTATGTCAAATTCTGAAGGCTCATGGAATATGCGAGGTATTAGCTGACATGAAAATATAAAATGTTTTTCGCTACTACCACAAATTTCTAATACCTTTAGCGCTTTCATCAACTTTGTTCTTCCAGTAATGGTTAAATATCACTTATAAGGTATTTGAGGAAATATGCGTATTAAAAAATTGCTTACCCAAAAACCTGGTAAACGTCTTTCACTTGTGTTATATCATTGTAAAATCAGTCTACCGAGCAAGTTTTATCAATTTTGGGCGAGTCCTCCCTTTTGAAAGTACCTCATTGGGTAACTTCATTACTCCTACACAGTAAAAAGATTCCCACTTGCACGATTTTGATCTCGTTTCTTATTTTGCCCCCGTTCTCGCGCTATAGGTCGAATAAGGGCGTCAGGTTGGGGCCCAAGGTTCTCTATGATTCAGGTAAATGATGGTATAGAAACTATGTGATAAAATTCCCAAATTTGACTAAAAATGAGATTTTTAAACTCTCGTTTCAGTCTCGTGAAACAGATGAAAGTTTAAAATTCAATCACTAGTCGGTGCCCCTGTTTGATGTACCGGTGGTGAATTGTAATTAAAGTGATTTATAACGGACGAAATTGAAGTTTGTTAAGTATGTAAATCACAAATGAGCTTGCATGAAAATGAAAATGTTTTTAAATACTCTTATGTTGTAGTCTCATCAATGCGCATGGCAACTTTCCACAACTTCGGTACGGTCCTTTCAGTTTAATGTGCTAAATTGGAAAAGTTCATTACACATGCAAATCAGTAATTAGTAATTAGTCAAATTATTAACGCCCAAAGTAACGGTACATCTTGGTCAATATGCATAGCAAGTTTCATCAAAATATGTAAAGTCAATCGTGATCTATACCTCATCAGGAAAGTTTGTTAAATGTGAAAATTGGTAATAAGATGATATAAAGTGCAATACCAATCAAATGTATATCAATGTCATATCATAGTATCTGCAATGTACATTATATCATAGTATCTTCAATGTGCATAGCAAGTTTCTTAAACTTTGGTCAAGTCGATCCAGACGTATATCTCTCGCTAGAAAAGGTCGTTAAATATGCAAATTATTAATAGCTGATATAAAATTGCCAAATGTTTAAACATTCCCATAATTTGAGAGGATGTGCGATTTTTTACTGTTTCTGTAGAATCCAAGCCGAGGAAAACGGTGTTAAAATTTTGTCGGCTGTCAGCCTCTGGTGAAAACACTTACTGTGGAAGTCCGTACGGATAATGGATAAACTGTGGATATCATACTTATGTTGCGATCATAGTTAGGGAAATATAAGTCGAGATGTATCGGACTGGGATCGTAATACTTTCAATAACTGACACACCAAGATGTCGGTTGTAAGCACCAGTTTAGATGTTTATTACAAGTTGGCGAAACGTGATATTGCAGGTCTCAAATCTGTCATTTTACATTTTACAAATTTATATTTTTTTTTCTAAACTTACATTACTACAAAATTACTGGTAATATCATTATACAATGCTCATCTAAGGCAAATTTCCGTCAGTCTTTGATTGTACCTTGTGATAAAATAACACACCCAGGAATATACTGTTCTCCATTGTTCTGGTTTAAGTATTATGATTAAGGTGTGGCGCGTTCTCCTTCACGTCAGATCTTGAGCCAACCTTCACACGCCTTATCCACCTGAGGAACGCTTTGACATAGGTCGTTTACAACAAAGGTGTTTAACATTTATCAATGCATGAATGACTTATCAGGTGCCGTCAACTAAGCTCTTTGTGCAAAAAGGTGTTCGTAGGCAGTTTTTCAGCGAGCGGGCAAATTTTAAAATTAATCAGCAGGCGGGGAGAAAAAACTATATTTACTGTGGGCGGGGAGGAAATTTCATTATTTTCAGTGAGCGGGGAGGAAATTTTTGACAGTGGGTACCGGAAAAAAGTAGAGGGAGGAGAAAGCCGTGGTTGATAGAACTTGAGGGGAGATTATAGCGCCTAACTCAGAGTGGAGCAATGTTCCAAGGTATACTGCAAGCTGCTCGAACGGTTTTGTGTTGATCTGAGTTGCCTAGTGGGCATCTAGTGGGCAATGGGGAATTTCAGTAGTGGGGAGAGGGCAGTTGGGAGCTTGAATTGTTGTGGAGAGTGGGGAGCGGGTAGAACATAGATACTGGAGGGCAGTGGGCATCAAAATCTAGTGGGAGGGTATATTTTCTGTGTATGCCAGCGGGAGGGCAGTTACGAACAGCTCTATATCGCCCTCTAAATTTTAGGTCAAGGTCAAAAATAGGTAAAATTGGTATATCAGCCTTCAAAACATGTTTTGTGGTGGTTTTGCGAAATTTATGAAAACTACCAGTTAATTGGCGGCACCTGACTTATGAAATGACGGGGTAAAGCACGTGTATATAATCATTTACATATGATAATTTACAGTCAAACATTTCTTCTCTATTTCCATTTTTAGGAATTCATCAAACCACTTGCTCTGAGCGACTGTAAAATGATTTTTCCAATTTCCAACTTCCCCTTTCCGTACGTATGCACCACTACTGTCCCAACTTCCTTCGTGCAGAATTGCCCCAATACGAACGTCGACGCCTCTCTTCCTCATGGACTCAACAGTGGAACTTTGAACCACCATGTCAAGGCGTTCGTCGATGAGGGGTCGTCCCAAGAACTCAGCCACCCTCAATATTTCTGACTTCAAATCGAGTTTCATGTCTTCATAGTGCAGGTGCAAAACATTGTCTTGGAGGCCGTATTTTTGCCATGACGACACATGTTCCAACCATGGTCCGAACCAAACTTTGCCTTCAGCGAACTCCTTCACCCATTCTTCCCAGGTCAGTTCCATTCGGCTGAACTTAACTGACCTCATATAGTGATAGAGCGAAACGCAGACATCTTTTGGATTTCGTGTAATGTAAATTATTTTACACTTTCTGTTGCCCTCTCGCCATGAAGAATGAAAGTGTTGTGGATGTACGTGACAAGCTAGAAGTCGGGGTGACGCCATTTTTGGTATATTTTTCTTGACATTACGGACATGTTCTCCATACAGTCCAGGCACGAATTCATCTGTCTTCTCGTAAACATAACCAAGGCGCACGGCTTTATCGGTAGGACTCAAGAACATATTCATGTCCTCATACATCGTTGAGATCACGTTTAGCATCCACAGCGTTCCCGACTTGGGAAAAGTGGCCACAACAACGTCACTGTCCCGTACATCCCAAGCACGGTCGAGGAGACGTCCTTTGACGGCTTTGATATCGTACATGTGCTCCATAAAGAAACACCCATCTTCGAAGAAACCCGGCCAACCCGACGTTGCCATTCTTTGAATCGCTGGTAATGTCGGTATTATAAAGATTTCTGCACTGTCACTGTTCCTTGGTTGCGCAAGTATAATGTGGCATGCAGCGAATTGGTAGTGTTGGCTATAATATTCATCTTACCTCCAGTGCTATTTCTGCTTGGCACAGTTGCATCCTTCCCTAGTGGTGGAGTATTGTTCTTGAGCTAACTCAACAAGAATAACAGAAAACAAAAGCTTATATTTGGCTCTTCTAGCCAAAGAGAAACTAGTTTTGCACACGGACAAAACCTTCAGCCAATAATATACAATCTTTTTTTCATTATGATTTGCTTAATCTGTATATTATATCCCTACTTAATATCATCTCAATATTAATAATGCCACGCTACGGAGAAACAACTGTCAGATGTAGTGATAAGTTGCAGCATATGCTAAGAGACATACTGGAATGCAGTCAAGTTTGACGAAAATATTCGCACTCAACGGTAGAAATTGCCGCCACAAATAGTTGCGGTTTGACAGCTCTTTACAAGCGTGGAAGACAACAAAATGTTGTACAAAACCAAACTGTCGCTTCAAAGTAAACATATGCAAAGTCTCGCAGCAAGTGTCCACCCATGTTAAACTCTCCTGAAACAATAAAAAACTTTGAACCGTAAAAATTACTCTCCCGATCGCGCGCTCTGAAAACAGTGAAGCGCCGCGCCTTGCCTCTACATGAATTCTAAGGCAGCGTCC
The DNA here is from genome assembly GCA_001465055.1 of Ptychodera flava. Lineage (NCBI taxonomy): Eukaryota > Metazoa > Hemichordata > Enteropneusta > Ptychoderidae > Ptychodera > Ptychodera flava. Next base: position 72,241 of record LD353384.1, read on the forward strand.
AGTCGCTATTTTTCGCACAAGCATTTTGACGAGTCATGAAATTTCACGCATGCCTTTGGCGAGGGTCAACATTCTTCGCGCAACTGTTGGAAGGCAAGGTGTGGCCTATGTAGTGCTTTGTCACAAAATATCAAATCATAATACATGGTAGTCGATTGGACAAACTATGAACAACGTTCACGAAAAACAAGCTATATCTGTACAAATATGTATGTTTGAAAATTTACGTAGATGAACTTTGCTTGAAGTGGGAGGTAAAAAATGAAATTACTTTTTGATTTCATCTAAAATATTGCTTCACTACATAGGAGAGTCTAAGAGAAAACTATGAATGATTTTTTACAATATAAAACTAGCTATATTTGTGCATTTATATACATCTGATAATTGACATCAATGTACAGTGATTAGAATAGGGTGGTTACAAATGCGTGTGTGTACATGAAATTTCACTTTGGAATTTCAACAAAAATGTTGATTCATTATTCGTTGTAGTCTGTAGGAAAAATGTGAATATTTTTTTGAAATACTAAACTTGCTAAATCTGTGCTTTATAAGTGTTTGATATTTGATACAAATATTCTTGTTTAATATAGGTTGTTCGAAAGTACAGATATGGACAACAAACCTGATATTGGAATTTCACCTCAAATAATATCCTACTACCTCCAAGGCTATTTCTGAACTGACGCCAGAGACTGGCTATATCCACCTCTATCCAAGCTAGCGTATGGAAAATCATAGCTTTCATAATTGTTGCATGCCCTCACGATTGTGACGATTCTGTATGTGTAATCGTCTTTGTTATTGTTTCTTAATTAGTAAAGTGACTGTCAATTGTAATGTTTATGTTTTAATTATAGTAGCGAGTAACGTACTGTCCTTGAGACATGTGCTTAAGTGTCAACGGACATAACGAATGACATTCCTGGACTGCATTCCATTACGTGTCTTTGTTTTAGCATGTGTAGCAACTTATCACTTCTTCTGACAATTGTTTGTGCCAACGTGGCAGAATTAATATTGAAATCGATTGTATTAAATGGGGATATCAATATAAAGATTAAGGCAGTAGTAATGAGTAAAACATTGTATGTTATTGGCTTAAGGTTTTGTCCATGTGCAAAACTAGTTCTGATTGGCTAGAAGAGTCAAATATTAGCTCTTGTTAGCTGACATTGTCACATACATACATACAAACATACATACACATATATATATATATATATATATATATATATATATATATATATATATATATATATATATATATATATGAGACAAGTTAGCTTATAGGATGGTATGCATGACATTTGCATGATATTTGCCCACCTGCTTGGCTTTCTAGTGGGAGTTTATGTTCAATGATGATGACGTAGCAGCTCTCTTCTTCTTTTTCATTGGCAGCTCTCCTTTCCTGGGCTGCTGTCTGTTTACTCTCTTCAAACAGTTGGCGAAAGTTTTCTTGAACAGCTGCTATAGATTTCATCTTATCGGACGCCATCTGAAATTTTTCCTTTACCCTGGCTTTCAGGGCACGCTTTCTTGGTATAACGCCGACTTTTGTTAAGCTTTTCAACTTTTGCAACAGTTTGTGTACAGCTGAT